>JALBCR010000959.1:0-267505 GCA_030710515.1 Abscondita cerata
CTCAGTATTGCTTCGTTCAGTTACGTATTGCTAAACCAGCAGTGGAGGAAGAACTTTAAAAATATGGTAGCTAAAGGTATTTTGCAACCCATAAGGTATTCAGAATAGGCTAGTCCTATTGTAGTTGTCCCTAAGAAAGATTCTAAAAAATTCGCTTGTGTGTGGATTTAAAGGTGACATTGAATCGTTATTTAAAATGGATCATTATCCATTACCATTAATTGACGATGTCCTTAATGCAATGGCGGGTGGTAGTTTTTTGTGTTATTTACCTAAAAAATGCTTATTTACAACTTTCTGTGGAGGAACGGTCTAGAAATTTATTAGTTATTAATACTCATAAAGGTTTGTTTAAATTCACTAGGTTACCGTTTGGTGTTAAGTGTGCTCCTGCACAATTTCAAGCAGCAATGGATAATATCTTAGCAAAACCTCCCAAAACTGCATGTTATTTAGATGATGTTATTGTGACGGGCAGTACTTTAGTTGAATGCCAAGAAAATGTAGAAAAAGTGTTTGATAGGCTCAATTATTACAATGTTAAAGTCAATATTGATAAATGTAAATTTTTTGTGATGAGGTGAATTTTCTTGAGTTCTTTTTGAGTGGTCAAAGGAGTTAGACCTGTAAGTAGTAAAGTAGAAGCTATCATGCGAGCACCTGCACCAACTGATTTAACTCAGTTAGATCATATTTGGGATTGTTGAATTATTATAGAAAATTTCTGCCCATAATATCTTCTATTTTACAACCCATGTTTGAATTAGAAAAAAATATGTTGTTCGTATGGAGTGCAGAGTGTCAACAAGCATTCAAAGAAAGTAAACGTCTTTTGGCTAACAGTGAAGTTCTTGTACATTCTAACCTTACATTACCATTGGTAGTCACTACTGATTCATCTCCTTACGGAATAGGGGTGTTTTGAGTCATACTATTGATGGAGTCAAAAGACCTATACAGTTTGTATCATATACATTATCAAGTGCAGAACATAATTATAGTCAGTTAGATAAGGAAGCGTTAGCTGTAATTTTCACGATTAAAAAATTGTATAAATTTATATTTGGGCGTAAGTTTACTCTTCACACAGACCATCAGTCACTAAAGAGCATTTTCGGTTCAATCACTGGAATTCCTACCCTAGCAGCTTCGCGTTTACAACGTTGGGCATTAATTCTTGCTTTTTATGATTTTGAGATCTTGTATAAAAAACCATGTAAGGTGGCTCCGGCTGACGCATCATCTCGTTTATCCTTAAATGTTCCTGTTGAAGCAGAAGTATTTTCACTCGAAAATTTTAATTGGTTACCATTGTCAGCCCTGGATGTGCAACAATGCACTACATTGGATAAGGTTTTGTCTAAAGTCATATAGTTAAAAAAAAATGGTTGGCCCGGTAAAGTGTCTGATCCGGGATTAAACCCGTTTTTCAAACGAAAGTGCGAACTATCAATCGATAACAATTGTTTAATGTGGGGAAATCGTGTTGTTATCCCTTTTCAACTTTGCCTCTCGGTTCTGAAGTTACTCCATGAACAACATGTTGGAATTGTGCGTATGAAAATGTTGGCTAGAGGTGAGGTATGGTGGCCTGGAATTGACGAGAGGGATTGAGAATTTTGTACGGCATTTGAGTCTTGCCAAAAGCTTTCCGATCCCTAAATTTAGCTTCCAATTGTGGTCAAAAACTTGTAGAAACTTTTCAGAGAGTTCATATTGATTTTTTGTACAAATTTGGGAAATATTTTCTTCTTATTGTCGATAGTTATTCTAAGTGGCTTGATATACATATGCCATCACTAAATTGAAGCAACCTTGAAAAATTACGTTGTACTTTGCTACATTTGGAATACCAGAAGAGTTGGTTTCGGATAATGGTCCGCAATTTAATGGAAAGTTGATATAAAGTAGTTTTGTTATAAATAAAATAGGTATTAAGTGTACCCTGTCTCTCCATATCATCCTCAATCAAATGGTTTTGCTGAGAAACAACTTTTTACTATCAAACAGTGTTTATTCGAAATAGTTACTAGATAATGAAAAGAGGGCATCAGTCAATCTCTTCAACACCAAATATCAAATTTTTCTTTTATTTTTCAAAATATACCTCATTCTGTAACTGGCTTAAAACCTTCAGAGCTAGTATTTAAGCAAAATCCACGAACTAAGTTATCATTACTTCGACCAGAGTTCTCAAAGAAGGAAAGGGACAAAGAATTAAGCTGTAATAAAATCAATAAGTTTTTTAAAGGTCAAAAAGTTTTAGCATTAGTCTATAGTAATAGGTTAAGACTTCTGTTAGGCTAAATTTATAATACGATCAAATATTGTGAAAAACGTTGTCTTTTAGTTTAGTTTAATTTTAGTTTCTAAAAACATGTAATATTTTCTTATTTGTTTTGGAGGAGTGTTGTGTATGCAACACTTTAAGAGGTTGTTGACATATAGGCATGAACCACACATGAACTGTGCCCCGGTTTCTAGGAAACGTGGTTGTTAATGTGTGTCAAGCCTGACATGAGTTTATGTTATCGTGAATCCTCAAATAAATATTTAATTAAAAAGTGGTGTTTTTCAATTTATTACGAAAACACATTACTACTTTTATACATGGTATTCCGTGGCAAAGGTTCGCATTTTCATTGGCGGTAAAACAATTTTTTTAAATGGGACACCCAATAACTTTAGTGATATCAAGTCCAAGACCTAATTCTGTATCAAAATGTATTAAAGTTATCTATACCTATTTGCAGCCACCTGTGACAACATTTTTTGGTTTTAAGTTTTTAATACTAATTTTCAAGTCAATATCCTCCTTGTGGTTATGCAACTACGAGTACACCCATGTGTTGGTGGCTTAATCACTGTTGGGGAGTGTAAAATCGGCTTAATTTGTGTTATCAAATCAACTGATTTTTTTCCGGGTTGGGGTCTTTGCTAAATGCATCGATGAACTTTCTTTTCTTTTTCGCTGCTGTGAGTTCAAGCTTAGAGTATTGCACTTTCGAGGAAAGTTTTCTGGTTATCCTAATGCAATTTTAAAACTTATTAAAATACGGATACACCTACGGAAAAGCTCTCAATAAGTAAGAAGAGAAGTCTGCAACATTTCTGATTGTCGTAACTTGTCTGTATTTTTTTTATTTCTTCCGTTATTCTTAAATTTATTTTGTAGATGCTATTTTGTTCTCACCACGTTTTAGAACTCCGGTTGGATGGTAAACTGATAATAATTAAGCAAACCGTTAAAACGGTAAATCATGGCTGGTTATCTGTACATTTATTTTGTTGACGATAAACCAAGTCACAAGGATTAGTTTCTACGACAGGGCCTATACCTGCCACGTTACTGCAGAGTTCTAGTACGCCATCTCTGGGATTTGCTGTCGACCTCGAAATCCACCTTAAAATTATCTCTGGCTACTACTGTCTTCTTCATGGCTTAGTGTGTCGTTCCATAAAGGACACCACAAAACTATCGAAACCAATGCGAGCTGACCGTTTTTTCTTTCCAGATAAGTGAAATACGCGTTTGTGTCTGTAGTTCGACGCTGAATTACCTCCATAAGTAGTTTGGGCTTTTGTACCATCGGTACGTAATTTTTGAAAGAACTTTTGGAAAGTAGTTTACTTAACTTGCGCTTTGTTATAATAATCAGTAATTGACGTCAAACACCTGATGCAGTATAAACTTGGCTTATTAATAAATTTTGAATTCACTTTCATATCTCTGAGTTGCATGTGAAAGTTCTTTATTTTGTTATTGCATTATTTCATGCGCAAAACCTATCACTTAATGCTGTCACGCCTAACCAGTGGCGTAGTTAACGTTGCGTTTATATGTATACAACTACGCCCAACCAGTGGCGTAATGGACTGGTGGAAATGACTGGCATGACCTTGAGTTCTGACAAAAACTGTTGCCAGTCGTTCTCAATTTCTTTAGAAGGAAGTTCATCCTAATCTAATTTTGCTAACCACAGTAACTGAATTAAATGCTTAAGCTTCATCGTCAAAGGAAAACAAAAACCAAGAGGATCAAACCACCGAGCGACCTCAGAAAGAATACGGCGCTTGGTGCAAGGTGCATTTATTTCAAACAAGAATTCGTCTTTTGTTGGTGACCATTTAATTACTAACAATTTTATATTGGAACTAGTCTCAAAGGATACGTCGCTAATTTTTCGGAATAGAATGAAAAGCGTCAAGATTATTACTTGTCCATTTGTGTAAGAAAACCACCAAATTTGAATATTCTAATCAAATTTCTAACAGTTTCATTAGCACTAGAAAGGTTGTCAACGCCGATGAAAACATCGTCAACATACACATCATTTTTTAGAATTTTAGAAGCCAAGGGATAAACATGTTTTTCGTTCCGCGCAAGCTGCTGAATAGTTTGATTTGCCAAGTATGGAGATGAATCTACCCCAAAAGTAACGGTACGTAACTCATGAGCCTGTGGCGAAAAGTCGCCGGTGAATTTATAAAGTATACGCTGATATTTGCGATGTTCCTCTATTATTAGTATTTACCTGAACATCTACTTGATGTCAGTAGACAACAAAATCTTAAAAAACCGAATACGAAATAACAAACCACTAATGTCATGTTGTAAAGGAGGTCCTCCCGTTATAACAGTGTTTAACGAAACACCATTGGATAAACGTTTGGACACATTAAACACAACACCAACAGAAGATGTGGCGGATTCAGGTCTAACAACAGCTAAATGTGGAATATAATAATTATTAGTGTTAGTAGGACAAGAAGAATCCATTTTTATCATATGACCTTGGTCAATATAATCCATCAAAGTAGCATCATAATCCTTCTGCAAACGTGGATTATTTTCCAAACGTCAAAGCAACGAAGTCAAACATGATTTGGCAATGTAATAAGAATGACCAAGCTTAGGAGGAAACTCTTTAAATGGAAGAGCAACACAGTATCTACCAGAAGAGTCTCTAAAAAATGTTTCCGAGTAAAGTCTTTCTACTCTTATGTCTTCTTTTCTCTGCTGAGGAATGTAAGTATCCACTCTTTCTACTTCCCAGAATTTTTGTAGAAGAGTGTCCAGGTTGTCTACAGCAGACAACTTAAATGCATGTGTAGTTGTTGGCTGAGAATTACAATCTATTCCTCCCAACACCAACGACCCAAAATGAGTTTCAATGGCAGTAGGGCAATTAAGATCTGTGAATCTATCATTCAACAAACTTTTACCAAAGACATCCGCAGACAGGAGGAGGTCTATATTTCTTGGCTCACAGAGTCCATTATCTGCAAGGTTTAACTGACGAATACAGTTGTACTTTTGCAAGAAAAATTCTCTGATTAGGGGTTTGATCCGTAATAGAATCAACTACAATAGCAGTAATTTCAAATGTGGGACTTTTTCCGAGGTTTATTAAACATGTCAAGCCTTTAGCAATTAACGGTTGATTCCAAAATTATAGTTGTATTACCCGTTTATGGTAACTTCATCTTTTGACAAGCTTCGTTATAAAACTGTTTGACTTACATCAAGACTGGTAATGTGTTATAAGTGCCAGTGCTGTCCAATGTCTACTTTGGCCGTGGCCAAAAATTGCAGAAGTATTTGAACCTGAATGTAGTGACACTGTATTGTTGCTTGAAGTGGGTGATGTTTCAGTAACATTTCCACTGTCAAAATGCAACATGTCATTATGATGTTTAAAACAAATGGAGCAGCATATGTTAGACGGACACTTCCTAGTTGAATGTCCTGATATAAAGCAACGTACACATAAATCGTGCTTTTTATTAAATTATACCTTGACTTAGGATCTCTAGAAATGAATTCAGAACAAGTGCTCAATTCATGGGAGCCCTTGCAAATACAGCATAAAACACTAGAAGCTAACAACGTAACCTTCTGTTTAGATTTAACAGGAGTTTGTGTCTTGTGTTGCTGTTTAAATGTTTGTTTCGTACTGGAAACATATTTATAATCCCTATCTCCGACAAATGTTTCTAGGCTATCTACTTGATGACTCAAGAACCTTAACAAATCGGTATGAGTAGGAATCTGGTTTGAAACTAACGACAGTTCGTATAACTTACGAGTTTCAGAATCTAATTTATTAGCGAAAATAGATTCCAAAATAAAACCTGAACTTTTACTATCATCTAAATTAATACCTAGTGCTTTTAAAGCTGAGATATTTTCTCTGGAAACATGCAACATTTGCTTGAGACCAGTGAATGATTGACTCAATAACTTAGGCAAATTAAGAAGATTCTGTATATGTACAGATCTTAAAATTCGTGGTTTGTAGTACTCATTACGAGGTGTATCCCAAGCTACTCCGAAATTACTACAAGTAACTGGAATGTGTTTCACTAATTTGAATGCTTCGTCTTTGAGTGAAGTCTTAAGATACTGAAAACGTTCAATATCTGAAATATCGTCTCTTTTAATTACTAATTCATTGAACAGTTCATAGAAAGTTAAAAAAGAAGATTTGTCTCCATCAAATATAGGTAAATTTATCCTAGGTAACGAAGGTTTACAGACATTGGGAATTAAAGAAACCGAAGATGCAGAAGATAACTGTCTAGAGGAACCAGAAGAATTGTTCTGATGCACCTCATCCGGAAAGAGACGGTTATAATGTAGTCTTAATTTGACAACAGTGTCTCTGACCTTTCGTGACAGAATTTCCTGTTCTGAAACCTCAGCATCATTTGCAGGAGATTGTTTCTTGCTCCGTAAGTAGGCAGTAATTTGCACCTGTAGGTTTCTGAACTCATCATAATATCCTTTTAAGTCTGGAAACAATAATTTCAGTTCACTCAAGCTTTCTTCAGAACTCTCTTTCGCCAAATCAGAAAGGCAGTTAATTTCAGATATAACATTATCTCTCTGTGCTTTGAGTAGTTCTAATTTAGACGCCATTGCGAAGTCGTAAATATAAATTACGAAAGCAAAAATAGTTGGCACTAAATTACCACACAAAAATGAGACGTGGTCAAAGAAAGCGAAAATGAGCTGGGTCAATCACTAGATAAAGAGCAAAAGTTTCACTTTATCCGGCTCGAAGGACCAAAATGTTACGTCCACGGTTAAAAAACCAAAAAACACATAACTTAAAAATGAAAAAAAATTGTTAAAAAACTAATTTCACGCAATGAGATAAAATGGCTACTCAGACTTTAACAATTTTAAAAATAAGCACAATTATAAAATAAAATACCTTTTCGAGAACTGTGATGAGTTAAATCACGATGTAATAGGAATTAGTGAAAGATTATAACAAAAATGAGACATATTCCAATGAGCCCATCACACCTCTCCTCAGGGGGTTAAACATATAAACAAACATGTAAAATCAGAATAACAATAAATAAAGCACGAATTTCTATATATTAGTTCAACGGCGGACACAAAATGTTTAAAATAAATAAATTCAAAAACGTCGTATGTGACAATTAATTAATGTCAACAGAATTTGACATAACATAAGTTAAAGAAAGTCAAAATACCGTTGAGTAATCCTTTCCAATTCACGCCTTGAAAAAATTTAAATTTTTGGTCCTCCCAAATTAGATGACCTTCCAGGTTTTTGAGTTACCATACACTACAGAACCATGGTTAATCGTGTAACACAAATTCCAATCTTGTACCAATAATTTATTCTTTTAATTTAACCAAACTAAAGAAAAAGGTTGATATTTTTGGTATCAAGGTAAATATTTATAACAATATTTGTTATAAAACAGTAACTCTCAAAACATAAATAGGAATTGACTTTATTTTTTAAAAATTATTTTTTCAATCTGTCATAAACATTAACTTGTTATGGAAACAATAACAAAAATTAATTACAATCTAAATTATAAATAAATATAAATAATTCGGTACGAAACAGTTACAAAAATAGCAATAGATATGTACCTCTACAAATATTAGTTGGAATGAGAAATACATAGTACTACGGCTAAGATAAAATAATATATCAACGAAAAAAAAGTTTTCTAATTAAAACAATTTAATACGTAAACATTTACAAACACTGTACTAAAAGACCAAACATTTTCTTATGTAAACATACAATTTGATGAGTTTGAGCATTACAACTATTTGAAGTATGTTTTGAGTCCTGCGTAAATATTTTGATGTTTGCTTGCTTGTATATTGTCACCTAAAGTTATCAAATGAAAATATTTGCCGTAAATTTAAAATTTTAGATTTCAAAAGTGTTTGTTGTACAATTTCGCTTTATTTCTGGACTCATTATTTATGACGTTGTATGCTCATCTAATTCTAAACCGTATTATTATTGAAAAGGGCGAAACTTGAAATTTTAAATCAAATTAAATGAATTGATATGAGAATTAAAATATTTCTTATATTTAAGTTTATACATTCAAACTTGTACCAGCATTAAACTTGTGATAAATGTACATATATTCTTAACATTTGCAACACGTACAAATAATTTTGTTTTATTATATAATACAATATTATTGAAATGTAACGCACCAAGGGGATTATCTTGGATAAAGAAAAATGATGAAACTCTAGGACGATGCATATTTTAAAGCAAATGTCAAATGTTTTTGACATCAGTGATTACCATGCGGCTGCTATCTTGAATTTTTGAAATGACAACTTAAGTAAGTCGAGTGGCGTATTAGAAAAAGTTTATTTTTTTCTAAAAATAAAAAGCAATGTGTCACTTTAATACAAAATGTCTTATAAAATATCAGCTTCATTTTTCTAAATTAAATTTTATTTACTAATATTTAATGTAACTTTTTCTATTTCGCAATTTCTATAGCTTTGTTTCCGTATTGTACACGATACGGAAATAGAAGCTCTTTCCGTACTGTTTTAGGGATTTTGAAAACTTTAGTGTATAACCAAATAATTTACAGTTTTAATTTTGACGTAAGAAAATTAAGTAAAGTTTTGTTTGGTTAGTTCTTATTAAGTAGATGTTAATACTCAAAGAAAATTTAATGTTAATTTATGAAACAAAACTTAACACACAATATTCTTCCATGGACCGCGCATTATGACTGACATTAATGTAAACAAAATTGATTTTAGTATAGGCAACTATACATACATATTGTCGTTTTATCTTCAATCAACTACAATATGAAAGTATAAATAAAAAATCTGTCGTAATTTGTAGCAAAACAAATTTTAATAATAACAAATCGACATTAATCTACAATTGTAATAAATCTTTAATTTGTTCACAGTGATTTTTAAGACATTTTTTGTACTGTATGCAACATTCCAATGATAACGTTTAATAACATGTTAAGGGTGTTCAGCTCATCCATTTTACAAACTATTATCTCAGCAGGTCTTCAATATTATTTACTCATTGTTCAAAAGTTAGATTCTTTAAGTAAACCTGTAAGAAAAAATCAAAACTATAAAAAGTAAACATTCCGACTCCTGAAAAGATCTTTTGGAGGTGTAGCGGAACCACTTTAACCACATGTTTTTTGTAAACTCTACATGCACATGTTTGTTAAATTATAGAACGGTAAATGTAAAACAAAAATTCATCGATACGGAGGATATGTGCAGGATAAGGGTCTCCATAAGTTGGTAAACTGCTTGCACACAGTAAGGATATAAATATTTTTCTTCGGTATGATGCAACAAGTCATTATATAAAGTTCAACTTGTTTGAGATGTGCTTAAATTACATCCATAATATATCAAACACTGTCAAACACTTCTGGTGTTGTCTTTGAAGGTGAACCATTATATTGATTAAGCACCAATCCGTACCCACAAAAAAAATTAGTCTTCTTGTTTTACTTTGATGAAAACTATTTTATTTCGACAAAACAATCGAAACTTAGTAATTTAATTCTCCATCAATTTGGTGAACTTATATTAAAATACTGTTGGCAATAAAAGACGAAACTCTCACAAAAACATAGAAACGATGAAGTTAGGTTATAAATTTATGGTTGTGGTGCGTTCACAATAGCATTTCTTCTCTAGAATTATTAGAGTATATAATTTTATCAAAATTACAAAATACGGTCGACGGAAAAGTTTTCGTGAATTAAACGGCGATTCAAAATCCCAACACATTATTTTGAAGATAGCAAACTTTCAACAGCACTTGTTGCTAACTTTATTAGGATATCAACTACTCTAGCAACATAGCTTTAAACCAAAAAAAAACACTAGATCAAATATTAACATTTATTTCTTGAAGTATTTGAAGTAAATGTTTGCGAAATAGAAAAAATAGTATGAAAAACATGTGCCACAACTACTTTTTGTCGCACTCCGACAATTACAGACCTCCCTTCAGTCGGTCTGCAAACTTTGTCTTCGTGCGACAAAATGTGTTGTTGTGACACTTGTTTTTCAATATACTATTGTAGGTTTATAAAATTAAACCAAACAGTAAACAGTAGACATCGAAAACGTCAACCACATTATAGCCCAGCCGCCAGGGGCTAAAATATAACTAAAGATCACACTAAATCCTCACAAAAAAATTCCTGGTGGAATGTTTAGTTTTTTATAGTACTTTTGAACAAAAATTGTTTCGAACGCAAACGGCCCTGTACGTCTTTTCGCTATAACGCATCGGTAACGAGATAAATTAGTCGCAAAACAGTTCTTTCTACTGGAGTGTTACAATACACCAACCCAGAGGTACGTAACAAACTTAAATAGATTTTCGACATTTTGTAATTTTTTCAAATATATTTATTTTAAACATCTTTTTTTTTTCAAATGAAAATTGTTTATAATTTAATTGTACCGAGTTTTGTTTAAAGTATTGTTTGGTCCCATAAGTAATTACTGAGATATGACTATCAGGCGACTCTAATTGTCTATAACTTTTGCTTAGTTTGACAATAAAATGTAAATGTTATAGGTTTAATTGTTTTTAAATGTTATTTTTATGTGTATATTATATTAATAATTTATGTTACATTATATGTTGTCTCAGTTATTTCTCCATCTCATCTTGATTATTGTTGTGTACATGATCCATCTCTTCGTATATGTAATTTTCAATAAGTAAATCATGTCCTCCAAAAAAATATTATGTAACATGCTTGCCGCCAATACAGTTCCAGGGATCAAATTAGTGCGATTCATGTCAAGATATGTTGACCTTCTCAATTTCCCAAAAAAATAATGTGAAGGATCGTTCAACCACTTGACGCGTTTTGGCATGTAGTATTAAAATTTCAGGTAAATACAAGTTTGTATAAGTTTTTGCGTTAACCACTGATCCGGGATACACGATAAACATATCAGTAACTTTTAGTTTAGGATCTCCATTTGCTTAAAGTGTAAATGCATAATTACTTTTTTGTGTCATGTATGACACACTATCTTCTTTGGAACTTATATTGTGCCATATGCACCATCAACAACACCCATGACATCATCTAGACCTAATATTGGTCTAAACTTTCTCTTAATATCATTCACTTTTTCATGTAAAGGCCACTTCATAATTGTTGCTTCCATGACGTTAAGCTGTTTAACAATTCTAACAAAGCAGACTGATAACGATGACTAGACAAATAGATTTAAAAATATGGATAAATTAAAAATTTTATAATTAAACTATGAAGTTCCTTCAGGTATCTATATAAATCTGGAGTCGCCAGAACCTATGTAACTGAGAGCATTTGTTTTTATACGTCAACATTTGGTCTATCAACTATTCATTCCTTGAGCTGGGGTCCATTAGGGTTTTATATGCAACTAGCTTTACTCTAAAATGTTGCACCATTTTCATATAGTTTTCAACACGTTGCGGTGTGTACAATTTTCTTTTTTTTTACTTATATATAGCATGATTATTTCTTCATCAGTCTTTTCTGATTCTTCTTCTGATAAACTTTAAGGTAGTTCAAATACTAACTGTGTGCCCATTATTGTGACAGCACTAACAACTAAGATTATTTTTCATTTGAAACAGTTCTCTCCTAGAAGTAGATCTTTTTTGAGTTACTGTAGTACAAGAAGAAAACGTTTTTATATTTTACTCCCATGCGTTCAAAATTTTTATAATGCTTCAGAGTTACTCTTACCTTAAACGCATTAATCTGACGTCAATCAATCTAACAAAGAAAGCTTTATAAACGCAGTTTTGATTTGACCCAATTGCAATTTTTGGTGTTATTTTTTAATTTGTTTAATTAAACGAAATAGTATAGGTAAGCATCACGGGCGGTAGATCTTTCTAAATTCAATTTCACATTGTAATCCCATCATCATTAACTAGGTTTACCTAATCCTACCATTACACTTTATAGAATTAAGCCGAATAAAAACGTAATTATTTAATTACAGAATTACTCAATATACTCTCGAAGTGCCATTAAAACACGAACTTTATACACGAAATACAAACAAATTTTTTTGTACAACTTCTATCGTTTTAAATTCAACTTAGTACAGACAATCAGATTGTATGCAGTTTCATAGCATTAAATTTCTTGGTTACGTTTTTGTTAATGGTTTTTTTCGCCGTGAAAAAAACAGTATTTTTTTTTAATTAGGGTTAAAAGTGTTGGTTTTTGGCAAGCAAATTTTAGTTTGGGGAGGCAAAAAAAATTTTTAAAAAATACGGTTACGAACTAAATAGGTTCATATAACGAAATATTTATATTTTTACTAGTATCGTAACAACATTTAAAAATTAGCAAAACTGTTTTTAATTATTACATTACCATCTTTCTGATTTAATAACTAAAAAATACTGAGTTTATTTGTAAATCAACATACTTTTATCAAATTTTATTATCACAACTTATTTAGTTGCACTTTTAAAATGTCTCGTACAAATTTAATGTATCTTACACACCTTATAAAATGTAATAATAATTATTAAGTGCTTGTCTAAAATAAATTAAAAAAAAATGATGGTAAGATTCTGTTTTTTAATAATTATCCGGTTAAAAACAAAATTTGCAAAACTAAAACTACAGAACTTTGATTACGTTTTACGAATAAAACTATTACATCACTTCAATCTTTGATTGTTGAACTAAAGTTACATTTTCAACAATATTATTGCACTTGAATGTTCCCTCAACAAAAGTGTTAATTACAAAACTAATAAATAAATAAAATAAATTAATTTAAATACAGAGATTCGATTTCACTTTATAAATCAAACAACACCACGTGTAGGGGGAAAGTTCCGTATATTAGACCGGTGCCTAAATTGGATTTTGGCAAAATCAGTATTGACGGTATCATCTAGCGGAAAACAGGACAAACTAAAACTTGTGTTGGTCACACTGGTAAAATTACTTACATTTGCGCGCTTCTCACTAAAGTTATTGTCAGTGGAAATTTTGTGCAGTTCTTGATGTAATTTTTAATCCGTAAGTACTTTTGTCATTAACAGTAATTCTTATCATACTCTGGCAAACAGTATAACATAAACTAACATTTCCGGCATCTAATGATATGTTTTCATTTGAATCGAGCATAATTCTCGTATAAAGTTATAAGTCAAAAATTGTTTAGTTGCTTTAAAATGGACCACGTTACGGTTTTCTAAATTGGACCGGTCCAATTTAGGAAACTTAAAGATATTTCTTGCATTAAGCGATTTTGAATCATTTTCAGATGGATGTAACAAAAAAGAATAGATGTCCTTAACATAAATGGACAGATGATAATTTGGAGAAAGCCCTTAGTGCTTATAAATCCGGTCAACTTAGATTAAACAAATGTTCACGCCAATTCCAAATTCCAAAAGCTACTCTAAAGCGACGACGCTTGTCAAATTTGATTAAATTAGCATACGGCATAAAAAGCATAAGGCAAAAATTCTTACTTTTTAAATGGAAAAAGATTTGGGACATCATATTCTTCGTTTAGAAGAACATATGTTTGGCCTGACAATAACAGAAAATTAGCATTCCAATTGGCTGAAAAAAAAGTGTTACCGTGGCATTTAATCAAAACCAAAAAGTTTGCCGGAAAAAAAATGATATTATCACTTTATGCAAGATAATGACAAGAGCCAACGGATTTAACCGACAAAATGTGTACGAATTTTTTGATATTTATGAAAGAATAGTCGGTGATAACAATTTAGACAAAACTCGTATATTTAATGCAGATGAGTCTTGCTTCTCAACAGTCCAAAAATTATCTCAGAAGATCGTAAATTGTAAAAGTAAAAAACAAGTTGGTGCAGTTTCCAGCGGAGAAAGAAGTACCACGATTGTTTGCTGTGTAGACGCAGCAGGATTATACATCCCTTCCATGATTATTTTTAAGCAAAAAAGAATGCATGACGCATTAAAAAAGGGATCTCCGCCTGAGAGCAGTATAGAAGTATTCGACACCGGCTACATAATTTCGGATCTCTTTCTGAAATGTTTAAAAATTTTATTAGACATGTCAATCTAACACCTGAGAGAAAAGTACTGCTTTTAATAGATGGCCAGACCACTCACTCCAAAAACATTTCCGCAATTAAACTAGCAGAAAAACATGGTCTAATATTAGTGCTGGACTTCCTGGACACACAACGCATCGCCTACAACCCTAGTAAATGTGGGATTTTTGTCACCGATAGAAACTTACTACGCAAGAGCACAAAGGACATGGTTAAAATGCTATTCCGGGTGTGTAATAACCCAGTTTGAAGTATGTGATCTTCTCGGGACAGCCTATAGTCAAGCTGCAACAATTGCCAATATAATCGGTTCCTTTAAAGGATCAGACATATGACCAATTAACAGATTTGTTTTTACTGATACGCATTTTACACCATCAGATGCTCTTAATCAAAATACTGGAGTGCAAGAAGAAAATGATGATCCAGTGAATGGAAAGTCACCAGTCACCATTTCAAGTTTGACACCAGACCAGGAAAATAACGACGATAATGAAACCGAATTTAGCTAGATAAATCTGTTAAAATTGATAAAATGCAATAATACTAGAAAATGAAGGAAATTATGCCACGTCTTTGTATTACTGAACTGCTATCTCCACTGCCTACACCATGTGGGGAGGCAAAGAGCCAAAAACAAAGAACAGCGCAGAAAGCTGCAATTTTTACCTCAACTCCATATAAAGAAGAAACAGTGAAAAATAACAAAAAAAAGTAAGTTTTGAAAATAAAAGAAATATAACTACTGAAGGAAAACGTGTCAAGGGGGCAGCAGTCAAATAAAAATAATCCAGCCAATCAATAGTTGTAGACATAAATTACGACGACTGGCATTGTTTTATTTGTGATGAAAGAATATCAGAAGACATGATTCAGTGTTCGAAATGCCATGCATGGGTGCATGAATCTTGATTTGATGCTCATGGATTACAATACATTTGTGATAAATGCAATTAAAAACTATATTTCGTTTAAATGTTAATTGTGTTTGCAGAATTTATTTTGTTACTTTGTTTTTTGATACCAACATATTTTTGTATAAATTTATTCCCCTATTGCATTGAATAAAATTAGTTTCAGCATGGAGGTCTAATTTTGGAAACCAGTGGTCTAATTTAAGTTACCAAATCCGTAAATTGGACCATTTGTAACCTTTTTTTAAATTGCTATTTTAAAGCAGAAAATTGGGTTTTATAATTTTGAAAAAAAATACATATGTGCGGAAATTGTTAAAGTTTTATTTAGTACAATCTAATCTTAACTTAATTTTGGTATTTTTAAGTTAGGATGAAAAGAGTGCAAATCGGTCCAATATAGGCAACCTTCTCCTAAGTACCAAGATAGCTCCGAAGTTCAAACAATTATAATCGGTAGGTATATACTTTCTTTTTCAAATACCGAACATGTTATTTTTAACTTTGAAGGAGCATTTTTGTATGTACTTTGTGTTCTTCTAAGGAATTTATAATTAGCTACATCATTTTCAAATTTCCTTTTTAAATATCAGAAACATAGAAAATGCTCTTCAATTTTTACTACTTTCACTTGAGAGATTAGAACTTATGTAAGAAAATAGTAAAACACTAGGACAACATTATTAATAGACTTAGTAATACTATATTATGCAATGAGCATGTAATTATTGCTATTAAGCGACGAGCAACGGAATTAGGAAATAAGCCGGAAGTAGATTTCCTAAAGCAATGCGAGGTCACAATAACCATTACATACGAATTGCGTACATTTTTTAACGACAGCAGTAACAATAAAAAGAAACACTAATTTTGCAATAGTAGAATATTAGCTACGACTCAAATTTAGTAAGTTTAATGTTTGGCGTATATCCATGACATTAATAAATAAGCAACGGTGTATTTCTATTGGTTTTTGATAAATTTGATATTTATGTAAATTCACCAATTTATTGGTTTTATATTTGTGCCGTAATACAAATCTGTATTGTAATGAATTCCGATACAAGAATGGAAAAATAATAATGCGTTATTGTTGAATTAAACTTGATACTCCCCAGGCTTGTATTTCCGTTAGTTTTTAGTTTTTTATTATTTTTTTTTTAATTTTTGCAAATGAGATTAAATTTTATATAAGATAAGTTAATACAATTTTCAAATTTTGCACTCATACTGGTAGCGAGATTCAACTTTTTCTCTTCAAATAGCATAATAAACTTTTTTCCACTACTAGCTGTGAAGTGGACAATTATTACGTCTCTTAGCCAACTGAGAAGTTAAATTTTTCTGTTAGTGGTTAATAATTTTTTCTATTGTTGACCTAGGTTAATAATAGACAAATTCAAATTTTTTGAGAATCTAAGAATAGTTGTTTAACAAAAACGAGTGAAACATAATTTTATACATCCAGGAGATTATCTTTAACGTATTTGCTGCTTAAAATTACCTAACACGATAAAATTATTTGAATAAAAAAATGCCATTAGTTTAAAATTTGCGCCCCTATCCCATAACCGCAAATACATAACCTGAATTTCTTATTTATTAAATATGATGGTAGAGACAGTTTTTTCAAGTTTCCCAAACGAGATTTAACCAGGCGAGTTAAGTTACATGAAAAATTTTAAGTAAATTACAAACATTTTGTTGCAGGTGTTTTGAATGGTTAACAGAATCTGGAAGGTCCGATCTGTTGCATAAAAATGTCGACTCTAAAAACTTAAAGAGTATGTGGCGAACACTTGCCATTCCTAAATGAATTACAAGTGTCAATATCTGAAATCTAATATTGAAATGATGCAAATTATATTGGCGAAGCAATAAATGCCCGTTAACATCTCTAGCTATACCAAAACTACTCAATCTTGCAGCTCAAATACTCTTAGGTAAAGAAAATTATGGAGGAACATCTTTAAATTGCAACGTAAAAAGAAAACACTTCAATTGAAGTTAACATCTCCAACGATTACTTCCCATAAGCAGAGCACAAATTGTGACAGCCCAAGTAGACTTAAAAATAAACCACTAAGAAGCAGGAGATATACAGAGGAATACAAACAATTTTCACTAAAATTATATTTTACGAGCCCCAAAATGTTAATTTTTAAATTGGTTTTAAATTTTTTGCCAGCTCAAACTGCTACGTGATCATGGTTAGAGTTATATATAAAAAATTTAAACAATTCTTGTGCTACATCTTTACAAATACGATATGTACAGGTGACAAATTGAAGTCAATAGTATTATACTGCATAGAGAAGCTACAACTACAATGCGGTGCCAATGTTAGGGCATTAATCTTGAAAAGACATTAAAAATTTCTACATGTCAGACAAATCTAAACCGCTGAGATTGGCTCCTAAATCAACTAATTTACATATCACTCGAATAATTTTCAGAAAATGAAGGTGAAATATGTCACACAAGTGTTTAGTGATTCAGTTGCCGTTGGTTTATCAACGTATGTAGCTTTTAATGCTTTTTGATTTATTTGCATTCTTGTGCTACTTGATTTTTACAAGAAAAATGTTTATTTTTTATTTTTCGCTTAAATTTGGCTAGTAGTAGAAAAAATAGTATACAGGGTGCCCATAATCTATCTCATAACATGGGTAACTTTCTTAATATGCAAAATAGGTAATCGGTTAAATTAGGAAAGTTGGGCAGAATTACAAGCAAAATGTTAAACATTTTTCAAATTTGACATATGTCTTCAACTTTTTGAAATTTTGTGAAAAAACTGAAAACAGTCGATTTTTTTAATGTTGTCCTGTTCCACTACTACTTACTTTAGAACTGAACTAAAAATGACATCTTATACATATTTTACGTAGAATTCGATAAAATTACTCAAAATGTCATAACCTTCTTGATTTTCGAGATATAACACAAACTTACATTTTTTTTAAATGGCAATCATAGTTGGCTGTGATCTTATTAAATAGCTTTTGTTTTTGCGATTTCATTGATATAAGGTTCGATATACTTTACTCTTACATTTTTTTTGTAAATGCTAAAAGTATACTATTTTTCCATTATTGCCTACGCACCAAACTGGTGCTAAGGCAATAATGACAGAACTTCATAACCTTGGTGTATAATATACTATTGTAATACATTCTCAATGTATAAACTTAAATGCAAATGTATCTAAATTTACAGAAACTAGCTGAAACCAGGACAAGAAAACCCTCCTGGTAGATATACTCGGCTTTGGCCTAGCACCTTTATTGGCCAAATCTATAGAGGGACAAAGAAACAAAGAAATAGACAAATTTTGAATCTTAGTGTATAGATACATTTTTCTGTAAAAAAATACAAGATGTTAATTAATGATTCTCATCTTTTGCGCATTTATGCGTAATTTTTTCTTTGTAGCTCTATACAAATACTTTAACTGATTGCTTGTAACGGTTGGTAATCAACTGTCAATTTTAAGATTACATTACATTTGCGATTAATAAGAATTATCTGTATATTAAATTTTTTTACTCGTATACGATGTTTGACAAAAATTATTAATTTGATAACGAGTAAAGTATTTTTTCCACAACATACTTAGAAAACGAACGTTTCTTCTCTACAAATAGTGAGAAAAATTAGTTTTGCTCACTAGCGAGGAAAATAATGTCGTGTTACAAAAATGCCCCTTTAAAAATGAAAGAATGTGGCATTACAGCTATATGCCCCTAGTACTTAGTTAACAATTTAATTTAGTATTCAATCAGGTTTGTTTAATTTAATATCTTATATTTCGACTCTTAAAAATTGCTACCCTACATTTATTGGTTAGAATTACGCGGCTGCGCCATGACAGATTAAGACCACACCCATACCACAGAATACTGTAGCAAGACTATTGGGACCCACCTATTATCAACTTTTGCTGTTACGTACAAAAATTGACATAATTCTGTAATAATAAGTTACGTTTACAATAAATAGTACTTTTTTTATTATGTTGTTTTTCGGAGAATGTCGTGGAAAAAATGTTGTGTCTAACACATGAGGAAAATCTTTTTCTACTCTCACTCTAATGCTTCGAGCTCAAGTGGAAAAAGAATCACTTTCCTCACTTGTTGGACAAATAACTTTTATTTGCAATACTATCGAAAACTGTAACTATAAAAGTTAAGTGACATATCAAGATAATGTTTTTTAAAATGGAATTACGTATTTTTTATTGCAAATTTGTATTCCGTAAACAATTCCAACGTGACTTATACATAGACCATGTTGTGTAAAATTAACTGTTTTTGCATTATTTTAGTTTTTTCTGAAAAATTAACGTTTCGAAAAAATTTAATAACTCAGTTATCCTGGAATTTATCTAACTGCGATTTTGCAGCTTTAATATGCATTACATATCCTAAAGTTGATTGTTTGGTTTTCTAACCTTGCTCAGTTTTGAGTAATCAATTATTTAAATTGATCTTTCTAAATTAAAGGATAACTTGATTTTTTTTCAAATTGTACCACAAAATTTTTAAGTGCGGTTAAACGTAGAATTTCATAAGTTTTCTGATGATAAGGTTGTGTCGGCGTTGTAGGAATTCGGCGAAATGTCATATCCCTGTCAATACAGTTACATTTACATTGTTATTGAAGACACAACAAAAAAAAAATATTTTTATTTAATTAGATGAAATTTTATATTTCAACGTAGTTTTTAGTTCTGATCAACTTTTTTCGTTAACAAATTTTGATATTGTCATATAGGTACTTTGCTCTTGAGTAAAATTTATATTTTTTGACAAACCGCGTATACGACTGTAAAGATTTAATATCTAATATTGTATTTTAAAACATAAGAACTTTTTATAAACCATAACTTTTATTTGAAAAATTAGTAATAAAAAGTTTTCTACATATTGCCAAGTTAAGTAGACACACTGTATGAAAAGGTATTACAATTAGCTCAGATATTGATTCTTTATTGTTATTGTATTTTATTTTGGTTTCTTATTGTTTTCGACTTATAAGCGTTTGAAGTTTTTTAAGTGATAATTTAACTGATGTTTAAACAATTGCTTAGGCTACAGTACATTTGTTACTTTGCTGAAAGCTAAAGTTACCTGCAAATTTACGGTTACTGAGATGTGAAGGTAGATTACGATATTTGCTAAGATATTCCAGATAAGTGCTTACGAAGGTAAAGGCGGCCAGTTTCAGAACAAAGTTGCCTCAAAATTTTCCAAAAAATAAAATAATCCGTCAGTTTTCTCATATGTAAACGATTCGAACTCGATGTTTATGTAAAATTTGTAAGATAATAACTTTTGCTAGGAGCTTTGATAAAATCGATAATATTTTTTAATCCAAGTCCAAAAATCTAAAAAACCAAATTTGCTTTTTTTTATGTTAAAAGAACACAATTGAAAATCCGTTCTTCTACCTTGCCGTCGGAGATTTTGATTTATTTTCCGAAACTCAACGCTGTTAAAAAGGGAGCAACCTTTGTGTTAGTCGACGATAATCAATTTTTTGGCTTTTTATTTTTTGCTCTTATTTTCAAAAGTATTAAAATCTAGGAACACTTTTCATTGACACTTTTAGAGCTTTAGAAAATGGTGCTTTCAAATTTTTTTATCCAAGTTTCATCTCATCTACAACATAATTGTATAGAACCTAATCTTGTAAGAAATTCTTTAAATTGCAATTTCTATCTTTTAGCGTTTTCAAGATCCCAATGCTGTTGGACACAGTGTATATGTACCTTGTCACAAGATCAAGGTATACTCTAAATTCCAGATGCTGAGAGAGGGTCGGTCTTCTAAATGTATGCGAGATATGCGTAGACGGTAGTTGGTTGACTGTTATTAGCCTCAAAAGCAGTTTTTCAAGTGTTTGAATTTTGCCGAAAAATACTTTGGTTCATAAATCTTTCGAGCTTGTTCTCTCAGGGTCTGTACACTATAATGTCTAGTTTGTTTCCTCATTTTTTTTTACTAGCAGATCCAAGGAAGCAAGTTGTTGTTCATCTTCTGCCTCATTGGTGAACTAGATATTAGGGTGTTAACTATTCGGTCGTAGACTGGTTAAGCATTTTTATGTCGTATTTCTAAACGACAAGAGTATCCTTTAGGTATGTACCGAAACTGTGTCGCTAGCT
Organism: Abscondita cerata; assembly: GCA_030710515.1. Lineage (NCBI taxonomy): Eukaryota > Metazoa > Arthropoda > Insecta > Coleoptera > Lampyridae > Abscondita > Abscondita cerata. The sequence goes on from JALBCR010000959.1 coordinate 21,483, forward strand.
TGTATTCCGTGATTTCAATCGTTTTTTTTTTTCAAAATTCTACATGAACAGATTGGATTTCACAGGACTCAGTGAACTCTTTGTTGCCACTATATCTACTTGTTTGAAGAACTCTCCTTTCCATTTTTAAGTAGGTTCCAAGGAGACAGACTTCGAAAAGATTGCTGATGACAGTAGGGAAGATATTAGTCAGGACATCAAGACATTGATTAAGTTACACTTTGCTAAATAACAACATCCACGATGGAACGACATCTGAAGAAGCTGACAACTCGTATTAGCAAAACGATAAAGTGAAATTCCAATAAACGATAGCCTTGAGACATGAATCTAGATACACCAGCTCTTGTCGGTCGTTGGTTCACTTTGCGATATTTGCGATTCTGTTATTTTTTTTATCTTTCGAATATCATAGTTTATTTTTTTTTTCAAAACAAACCATTTTGTGCTTGTCATATCCATGTTTTTTGTTAAACTTTAAAACTCAGTAATTTTATTATTTAAGAAAGGATTTTTTATTTTGATAATATTTTGATGAATTACGTTAAACGCTACTCAGATCCGACAATATACAATTTACTTGCTACAGAAATCAAATACCTACAACAAAACGACTACAACTACAACTTTGTTAATTAGCAATTTGTATAATAAGTCTGTGTCGATGTATGTACATCTTGTCATTAGAAATATTTCGATTTTACTTAGTTTCTACTATAGTCTGTATACTATTGACGCGGAGTAGTAAATCATAATTGCTTGAAATAATTCTTTATTTTCCTGTGAAAGCGGTACTTCTACGGTTAAGTAAAACCAATAAATTCTAACAAAATACAATGATTGTGCCGCACTTGCAGCATATCGACCTATCTAGGGTCTGAGAACAATAGTTTAATCTGTGTAAACACGTTGCCATCAGCCCAAGTACTGACGAAACGAGAATCATAGCCGTAGATGTGGGTATTATACCAAGATACAAAATAATGGTATATAATACGTAAAAAGTAAAATTTGTAGATTCCACAAAGTAAAGATTGAAACAATAAAAGAAACCACATAATAATTCATATCAAGGTAGATTTTACTAATATAATATATTTACCTACTAAAAATATGATTTTCCAAACGTATCAGGTACCTACGCCACTGCAATACGGGAGATTCGACATTTCTGACAGGTTTATTACTCCGCGCCAATAGTATACCGAGTATAAAGTGCAAAGTATTAAATTTTTTTTTTTAAAGTTTCCAAAAACAAGTTATATAAACAAATTATTAAATATGTTTGTGTTTTAAAATTTGTACGAAAAGCATAAATATCACTTTGAATTAAAGTAAAGATACTGCCTTAGCAAAATCACGCATCACCCATCAAAGAAGCTTTTAAAATCTATACGAATTTATTTTAAAATACTGTTTCTGAATAAAAAATGCTTTAACACGAGAAATACATTTAGTTTTGCGTCAGCTAGAAAGTTTAATAAAAAGTGGCCACCACATATTTTAAAACTTTGTTTTCTTTTTAACTAAATATTTTAGTTGTAATCTGTCGAAAAATACATTAACAAAGGTTTTTCTTGTGACTTTGAAAAACATGTGGCTAAATTTCAAGAAAGAATTTTGGCAACGAAATAATACCAAATGACAAATACCATGTCCGTTAAACATCAAAGAAATCGTTGAATTGAAAAGACTTAAGAAAAATTTTCGCCGTTCCTTGTTAGATCGGTAAAATGTAATTTCATTTAAGTTTTTATTTTGTAGAATGTATTGATTTTCTTGTACATGTTTTTACGCCATATACTCTCATTACTTACACATGACAGATTTAACGTACGAAGGAAAATGCAACTTAAATGCATTTACGTATAACTTTTGTAGTTCTCAGTAGATAAAATTAATTTTAAAAACGTAAACTCCTAAGTGCTAAATTTTAACCCAATCTGACTTACTTCTTAATATCAAATAAATGAAAAATGTGCAGTCATCTTATAAAACGAGCCTGGTATTATGAAACGAGATTGTTAAGCGAGCGAGATGGATGATAGATAAAAAGCTCGTTCTATAAAAAACCACTAGAAATCTTCTTCTTTATTTTCTATAAGTTATTATCGAACTTAATTTTGAAGTCCCAATTAATACGTTAATTGTGAAAATAATAACAACAAGTTGTTGATATCTATCCAACTGTATTTTGGATTTTAAAATAAGTTAATAATTTTCTTTCAGTGTAGTCATTAATTTTCTTGCACCATTTAATAAATTTGTAAATACAGGGTGATTTATAACTATTGGGACATAGGCTAAGGGCGGGTTATTTAGGTTAAAATATGACCATAGGACCCAATATTCCTTAATAAAATATTGCTGCAGAAAAAGATACAGAGCGTTAAATTAAATTATTTTTTTTTCGTTTTTTGTTAATAATTTTACTGTAAATTTAGCAATTCTTATCAAAATAGGCAAAGAGGCATAACTTTAGATCAACATTATTTTATGTACTATTTTATAATTTGTTGTAGGGGGCGCCACGTGAATCATTCCTGATGATAAAATTGACTGGTAACTTTTTTTGAGAAAATTTTTTAGTGATTTTGATTAGAATATGACGTAAACATGGTTTCGACACAGTATTGGTACTACAGTTTAAATACGATAATTTCATCTATTTCCGAGAAAAACGCAGTTGAGAATTCGTAGTGCCAGAAAAGGATTTCAAATATTACTTTATTTATTAAGGGTACGTTTTGGACTATCAGATAATTATGTTTTTCTGTAGATTTTGATAAAAATGATAAATTTACAGTGAAATTATTAACAAAAATGAAGAAAGAAACACCTTGTATCTTTTTCCACAGCAATATTTTATTAAGGCATATTGTGTTTTATAGTATTATTTTGGTCTAAATAACCCGCTCTTAGCCTATGTCCTAATAGTTATGAATCACCCTGTACAAACTTCTCAACAGTTTCTTCTACACACTTTGAATTATAACTTTTCAATAGAAATAAGTACATTACTACACATTTTATGCTGACATTTATACACTAGAAATCAAGACCGGACTAATGGCGAAACCTGTATATAAAATAAAAATAAATCAAACCCGATCAGAAATGAATATTGTACTTTGGATGTGAAAATGATCTAGCAACGTTGTGATATTGTAAAATTGTGTTTGGATATAAACATACTATTTTTAAATATTGTACTTCACTATATTTGTAGAAGAATATTTAAACAATATTGCTATTACAGAGATTTAATAATATTGTGTAGGCAATCGCTTGACAACATTACTGAAATAAGGTATAAAGAATCACATCCACATTATTAAACGGTCGTTCTATGTTGGGAGAATATCCTATAATGTTGTCCAAATGATAAGTGAGAAATAATATTTTGTAAATTATGTGAACGATGATAATTACAACATTTTAACCTTTATCAATGTAAATATTACTAGACAATTCCTAAAGTAAAATTACACATATTAGGTAAGTCAAAGTTACAAGAATTTTAATTGTTATTGTTGAAAAATTCCAAATGTACATTTTAGAAAGTTAAAAAAGTTTTGATTTTCATTCGGTATAAATGAATACATAAATATTTTTATAAAATTAGAAACTAAACAAAAATTTTTTGTTAATGTTATGTTAGGTACGTTTAGAAATTGTATTAGATTTATATTACATTACATACCGAGGCGGAAAGCATTTCATTCTTATTTCGAGAAGAATGAGAGTTCACCGAGGCAAAGCCTCAAAGTGAACTCTTCTTAATTTTTTGGAATTGAACTTTGCGGAGGTTTGTATAGTCTTTATTCACAATTAGTTATTTAAAAATTAATAAAATGTATCATCATGTTATCGTTTATTTCGGCAAAATACTAATACGTTCTCTGCTTAACACGTAAGGAAGGAAGGACGGAGCACGGCTCAACTCGGAAGATAATAATCTTAGTGACAACAGCCGAAGAAAGCTTACATTCATACATACTAATATTTAGAAGGCGTAGCACAATTGTCATTTAATTATATTGTTTTAAAAATTATATAAAATTTTGTGTTTTTTAGATAATACACCGAAAAAATGTCGGATGATTGAAATTGAGTGTACTGCGGAAATCCGCGCAAAAATTAACATTAGATCTTCTACCAGAGAAAAGCAAATTACGATCCAAAAACGTATTAAGGTTTCCTATTTTGGTGATATGGCTAAAACTAAAAAAACATCCTCTATGTGGCCTCAGAACTCGATCCTCAAAAGTACTATTAATTTGAAGGACATTATTGAAATATCTCAAAATACTGCAAATTAATAGAATATTTAAAAAACAAAACCTGGGATATCAACCTAGAAAAATCAAGCACATTTTCCAAGGAAAATATTGAATTTTTTAAAAAAGCACGCATCGTTTGAGTTCCTCCCATGTAAAGTATGAATCGTAGGTATTCATTTCTTGGCATTTTCCATTATTTTCAATATTTTTGGCTGCTTTAGTTATTGGTATCTCAGGTACATACAGAAGTGAAAACAGAAGATTGCCGCACAGTAGCTATATTTGCTAATAGTGGAGGAAATATTCTTAATTTAAAAAATTGGGAGGTTGGAAGTTGAGTATGGTGGTTGAAGGTTACGTAAGCAGTTCTTTAGATGGGCAAATACAAATTGCTAGCATGCATTCTACAAAGTATTCTGTACCTGTGAAAATATGCCCGACGTATCTGTTCAGGTCCATCAACTCAACAGTTTAATTTCTCGAAAGTAGACTTGCACCAAGGCATTTTCCTTCATGTGAAAGTCACGACAATTCTACAATTAATATTTATTTTAGTAAATAATTTTTATTTACAAGACTATGTATTTTTTTTTTTTTTTTTTTTGTTTATTTTTTTTTATTTTTATTAGTAGTATAAATTAGTAACCAGTCACTTTCTATATAATTAAATAAAACGTCACCTATAGAGCTAATAATATCTTACAAATTTGTAATTCATAGAAATCAGTTAGTTACTAGTCACAAGCAGACACACATGTTCGGTCACCAGGCAGTTTCAATTTTAATCTTCCAAGATGCATACATACGTTGATAAACCAACTGCAACTGATTCACTAACACTTGTGTGGCATATTCCACCTTCATTTTCTGAAAATTATTCGGAGTAATATGTAAATTAGTTGATTTAGGAGCCAATCGCAGCGGTTTAGATTTGTCCGACATGTAGAAATTTTAATGTCTTTCCAAGATGCTTTTTGTTATTAAAAGATTATATCGTATTTAATCAAGTTATTTTGCACCGACTTCAATAAATAAGAGAACAGAAGAAATAATGATTTCTTATGGTTTAGAGAAGGTATGGTTTTCCGGTGATACATCTATTCTTTTAATTAGGTTTCGAAAATTTACTACTGCTCTAACATTGGCATCAGAGATCACTCTCAAGCTTGTATTTCAGTTATTTTTATTATTTTTTAAATTTTCATAAATGAGATTAAATTCTATATAAGATAAGTAAATACAATTTTCTTTTTATATTATCATCAGAAAAAAATAATAATAATCACATTTGCATCATGTCACACTTTTCGGAATTGGTATAATTCATATTTATTATGATAAACGAAACACTATAAAATTTGAAATCGGTTATTTTCATGTAAAACTTATTTCTAACAAAAATTTTTATGTAAGACTCATATTCTTTTATATGACTGTAAAGAGAGAATTAAGGTACTATGCGAATTATTAAAAAATAGTATATTATGCACCAAGGTTGTGAAGTCTGTCATTATTGCCTTAGCACCAGTTTATTTAGCGAGAGGCGGTAGCCACGAGCGAAATAAGGCTTCGTAGGCAACCATGGTGTATATACTATTTTTCTACTACTAGCCAAATTTAAGCCAAAAATAAAAATAAACATTTTTCTTGTAAAAATCAAGTAGCACAGGAATGCAAATAAATCAAAAAGCATTAAAAAGCTACATACGTTGATAAACCAACTGCAACTGATTCACTAAACACTTGTGTGGTATATTTCACCTTCATTTTCTGAAAATTATTCGGAGTAATATGTAAATTAGTTGATTTAGAAGCCAATCGCAGCGGTTTAGATTTGTCTGACATGTAGAAATTTTTAATGTCTTTCCAAGATGCTTTTTGTTATTAAAGATTATATCGTATTTAATCAAGTTATTTTGCACCGACTTCAATAAATAGGGACATTGAAGAAATAATAGATTTTCTTATCGTTTACGAGAAGGTATGGTTTTTCGGTGATACATCTATTCTTTTAATTAGGTTTCGAAAATTTTACTACTGCCCTAACATTGGCACCGCATTGTAGTTGTAGCTTTTTCTATGCAGTTTAATACTATCGACTTCAATTTGTCACCTTTACATATCGTATTTGTAAAGATGTAGCACAAGGGTTGTTTAAATTTTTATATATAACTCTAACCATGATCACGTAGCAGTTTGAGCTGGCAAAAATTTAAAACCTACTTTAAAATTAACATTTTGGGGCTCGTAAAATATAATTTTAGTGAAAATTGTTGTATTCCTCTGTATATCTCCTGCTTCTTAGTGGTTTATTTTTAAGTCCACTTGGGCTGTCACAATTTGTGCTCTGCTTTCGGGAAGTAATCGTTGGGAGATGTTAACTTCAATTGAAGTGCTTTCTTTCACGTTGCAATTTAAGAATGTTCCTCCGTAATTTTCTTTACCTAAGAGTATTTGAGCTGCAAGCTTGAGTAGTTTTGGTATAGCTAGAGATGTTAACGGGCATTTATTGCTTCGCCAATATACCTTGCATCATTTGAATATTGGGTTCAGAAATTGACACTTGTAATTCATTTAGGAATGGCAAGTGTTCGCCACATACTCGTTAAGTTTTTAGAGTCGACATTTTTATGCAACAGATCGGACCTTCCAGATTCTGTTAACCATTCAAAACACCTACAACAAAATGTTTGTAATTTACTTAAAATTCTTCATGTAACTTAACTCGCCTGGTTAAATCTCCTTTGGGAAACCTGAAAAACTGATTCTACCATCATATTTAATAAATAAATAAATTCAGGTTATGTATTTGCGGTTATGGGATAGGGGCGCGAATTTTAAACTAATGGCATTTTTTATTCAAATAATTTTATCGTGTTAGGTAATTTTAAGCAGCAAATACGTTAAAGATAATCTCCTGGATATACAAAATTATGTTTCACTCGTTTTGTTAAACAACTATTCTTAGATTCTCAAAAAATTGAAATTGTCCATTATTAACCTAGGTCAACAATAGAAAAAATTATTAACCACTAATAGAGAAATTCAACTTCTCAGTTGGCTAGGAGACGCAATAATTGTCCACTTCACAGCTAGTAGTGGAAAAAAATCAGTTTTTAACATCAAATGTCAGCAATTGCAGTGGAAGTATTTTTATGAACGAGTAGTTTATACGACAGTGGCGCCGAGATAGGTTGAAAAGTCACTATTTTTAGAACAATTGTTAGTCGTACTGATTCGTGTTTTACAATTTTGTAATGTATACTTTGAAATTTATCATTTTCAACTTTTGCAAGGTTCAAAAACCTGTATCTTACTCACTAATTTGAATAAAAGTTCTTTTTTTATTTCAAATTCAAAAAGGTCGAAATTATTAACGATCGTCACGGTTACGAAGTATGTTGGTGTCATATTAAAATTTGTTATTACAGTTTGTTCCACCAAATGATAGGCACTTCTTATAGGAGTATTTTAGAGTGGACTATTAAAACTCCATGTACTAATTACGTGCCAACGTTTCGGTCAAAAGACGTCTGAAGGCCTTTATCAGTACACAACTTTATAATTATATTCCTAATTTTGTCAAAAGCAGTTTTAATTAGGAATAATCCTCTACGGATCTTTGATTGCCGAAAAGTATTTTAACACATACCATTGGAAAATTTTGAAATTTTATGGGTTGTTGTTATCGGTCCTGACCCGGATATTCTACCCCATCTTGATACCTACAATTTAATATTTTGTGTGTTACCAAAGACAAATACTACAGTAAAAACATATTATTCTGAAAAACACACTTTGGTTTCCGGACCTGGTCATCAAGACCCTGCCCGAATAATTAGAAAAAATGTACAACACAATTTCAAATTACACAGTTACATTAATATTATTACATTGAAATACTAGGGTGGATAAGAGTTGGCATGTTTAGGTTTAGTATTTTCTAAACCTTGAAGTAAATACTTTGCCAAGACAGAACCAATCCACAATTGGACACGGTTTCATCACCACACTGTTATAGGTTTATACTGATCTTCTAGGCCACCATACACAACACATCTACAATATTTAAAATGTACCATACGATTAAATAAAATAAAAATTCAAATATTTTAGGGTCATTTTTTTGTTTGAGAATTCTGTTTTTATTGAACTGTTTCGTTTTATTTGGAACTTACTCATAATATTGGTTTTACATGGTTTGGTTTTAAAGATAAGTTCGTCACTTCGCGAAGAATTTAAAAGAAGAGGATTTGCAAATTAAATATTGTTATAACTCAAGATAGTCAAAAAGAAAGTAATATTTTATTTAAATTATGAAACATTCAGGTAGTAGCGGTGTGGAGTGTATGTTGTGTGAACATTGTATGGAAGGAAAATCGCTACTTATTTATACATAATTTTTTGATTCTCAGGTCAATGAGTCCGTTCCCAAATAAAAGAATTAGTTATACACATGGAATTTAATTAATTTTTACAAAGACTATTACAATAGTTTTTACAAATTGACTTTATTAGTCATACGACGCATGCATAAAGAGTTCTTATAACCGACCTTGTATCAATGTGAAATTCAAAACCTGCGTATCAATCTTCATTGTCTTCTAATCGTTGTGTGCACTAATTAATTTTGTTGTATCGGTTGAGTAATTAATTGTTGCAACACTTTTTACTTATTATTGTCGAAGGAACATTTATTTTATTTAACCGTTGACGGTTTTTGAGTTGCATTTCAAACTCTATGGTTGTGCTTCTTTTATTCTCGAAGTACCAATTCTCCCTTTGCTTTGGGACTTGAATTACCCTTTTTAATCTTGCAGCACACTCAAGCTGTTTTGTTAAGTTTTTTACACACAGTTATTTTTATCACGGAAACTAATTTTGATACACTTTTACAACCGTTCATTATATTATCGCTACACAAAACTTACTTATTATTTTGTTTTTTAATTAAACAGAAATTAATCTTTCATGTACAAATCAAAATCTTTGATTAATATTAATTAATTATGGTTTATAAAATATAGATTAATTATTTAAAAACTCTTAACTACAAATTAAATTTAATTTTATTTCTTATTTAAATGTAAACTTTCAATCTAAATTTTTATTCGTTTATTTCTTGTTTAAACATAATTTTTGTCTTTTATTCCAAAAAATAACTTTTTCACTGCAATATATTTACACAAAGCGTTAACTAGATTTAAAAACAAAAAGAATAGAAAATCAAGTAAATATTACAAAATAACAAATAAAATTTCAAACACACGAAATGACAACATCAACTACTGCACTGTAATATTTTAGTTTCGCCAATATAATATTTCTTGTATTTTTTAGAAATTTCTGCAAAAAAAATTGCCTATTATTTTTATTATCTCTCTGTATTAATATGAAATCAGAAATTACCAGCAATAAATCTAGAAAGTGAAACTGATTTCTAATGAAAAGCTTCTGAAAATCAATTTAGCGATGTAACTACACCAACTAAAGACATTATTATAGAAGTTTGAACATCAATATGGGTCGCGCAACGTGATAACGAATAAATTAAACGAAAATGGGGGTAACGATTAAGGACCTTACGGATGCAGAGGAAGTAATTATACAGATTTCCAGAGTAACAACTGATCACATTAAGATATATCGTTTAGGACAGTCAGGCATTAGCAACCTGTAAAAATTATGTTTAAACGCTTATCTTCCATTAACTATAAATTTATAGCCTAATGATAATAATTTGTTGTTCTTATATGTTTATGTAACATTGAAAAGTGAAACAATTTCCGAATTTGTTGTAAAGCAAGTATTCGCATATTTCAATTACTTGAATATTTGCCAACAAATTTTCATGAAACTTTGATGGTGCATGCACAAGTAAATTCTCCATAAAGATGCAATGTATCAATGTAATAAATTTAAACAATGTACAAGATCGTATAGAATGTGCGCCTTGGCGTAAAACAGTTTGATCAAAATATTGAAATGAAGAAAATTGCATTAAACAAAAAAAAAATTTAAATACAAGTTATAAATAATAAAATTTCTAACAAATAATCCCATTACAACTGTGTTAAAAAAACAGTTTATGCAAACATTATGTGTAATTAAATTACAAATGACTTTTAGTAAAAATAACAGTGTGTAATATGAATATTTTCTATGTAAATATTAGAAGAATAGGAAAATCTATGTATGTCAAAGAATTATTTTTCAAAATCTAGTCGGATCTCTGGTATTACAAATAACACCAACACCAAGTTTTATAGAAATCTGACCAATGGCTTTTTAGGTATTGTTATTATATACGAAAAAAAAATTTACGATTATTATAGCGTATTATCTACAATTCTTCGAAAAATTGAAAAAGCAGATGTTAAAATTTTCAATCTTATTAAAGGTAGTCTTAAGGTTTTTACCTGAAAAAAAGTTGATCGGCAAAAAATTATGAAATCAAAAAACTAAAAATTTATCTGACTATTGAACGTCGCCGTCGTAGGGTTAGCACATTTATTATATTGAATCGTATTGTATGTGGAATTAATGACACTCGTGTAAAATTGACAGTAACAGACGGCAGATTTACATTTTGCCAAAGCTATAGAAATTTGAATACAGGCGCAATGAACATAGCAAATAACCAAGAGAAATATCTATGCTAGAAGTAGGATTGTTACAAATAAAAACTATTAGACAAAGATCCATTTAGATGACAATTACTTTAATACCTTAAGAGTACAGAACAAACTCGTAAGATATTGATACATTGCATGCACTTTCAGGTTTTAGTTGATATTTATGCAGACCTAATTAGTACTCGTATAGTAATGGAATATTACAGTTCAAGCTTTATACCTTTATTAACACACTATGGTATGTAATGTACCTCGGTCGCAAGACAGAAAAAGAAGGTTGTTCCATAGAGTACTCGTTAATTTATGGGGGAGGGGGGAGTAGAGAAAATTGTCAATCTTGATGAGTTGAATTAGTGGTTAAAATTAATGTAATTATTTCTGATTCATTTAAAGATAAACATTTTTAGATACGTTTTAGGATATTTCACCATCTTCCCTGTTGTTGTTGTCACTACCGATTGTTGTGTGTTATTAGATACGACTGTTTTGTTCACGCCATCTTTCCTGCATGAGACCTTGGGCATTTCACCACTTAATTTTGCTGGATTGACGATTGCTGGTTTCAATCTATCGATTGACAAAGCTTTCACTTTTCCTAAAACATCCAACTTATGAAACATACATTTTGCAATATTTATGTCTTTTGGAACATAGCTTCTTCTTTTACTATGTGCTATAGTTTAAGGGTAATTCATCCTTTTCATACTCTGTTTTAAATTTGTTACATAGAGTATCTACAAAAGGTTTTTACAAAACTTTATCACGAATTTTTCAGACCAAAATAAGTCGATTGAATAAATTTTTTGAAATTTAAACCGTTTAAGAGATGTTCCTAAAATTTGGAAATTTTACACAGTTTTATAAGCCAAAAAATGTCACATTAAAATTCTGACGAAAATGAATCCATTGGCGGAGAAATTGGGTTTTGTATTAATTAAAGATTTGAAATATCTACGCCCATGGATACAAAAGGTTTATTTATCAAATGTGGATTAACTGACTTATGGGCCACAAAACAGTACACTACATAAGATTCAATAAATAGCACAGTTTTTGCAAAATAGTACAAGTATTTTACTAATCTAAAACAACCAGAAAAGATCATATCAAAATTGTGTCAAAAATCAATCCATAGTCGGACTCTGCAAGAGAATTTTTACTTTTTTTAATACATTCTATATTCGTCAAAAACTGAGGTATGAGTTGGCGACATTGTCTTGGGTTTGAATTGTTCCAGGTTCTGTGCAAAAGCAAAAGTGAGCAGGCGATAGTCTGTATATATCGTGAATTTTTGTTTCTCAAAGTAGTATTTCAACTGTCGGATGCCTTTGTATATTGTCAGATACTCACGGTCATACCTGCTGTACTTCTTCTTTGTTTGAGATGACTTGAAGGGAGAAAAACAAAATTAGACAGCCATTCTTACTGTCTTGTTGTATGACTCCGCCGACTGCCACATCGGACGTATACAGTAAACTAAGATTTGTTTTTTTTTACTTTTTCAGGGATTGGTCTTATTCCAGGTACGAAAAGTCTTACTACCCAAAAATCAATTAAAGTTGCTCCGAACACACACTTTTTGGGGTTAATTATTATATGATGTTTGTTCAGATTCTTTTAGAACAGTTTGGACGTGTCGCAAATGGCTTCTTTCGATGTCGAGGCTATCAGTAGATCATCTATGTTGACTACACAAAATCCATGTCTTTAAATATTTCATCCAAACATCGCTGGAAGATCTGTGAAGCGTTTTCAAAGCAGAACGGCGTCTTCACAAGTCACAGGCAAAGAAATATATTGCCAACAATAGATTTGATATAAGACTATTCTAACAAAGTCTTATTTTACAGGTTCCTACACACCTTAGCAAGATTGTAGAATGATGACTCTTTTTAAATATATTGATTTTGTCAGTTGTTGATAAATGTATTACCTATATCATTCTTAAAGTAGATATAAATAATTTTAAAGATATCCCAATGTTTAGAGCCTTCTAATCGGAGTGCTAGTGGAGCGTACTATTAAGAGACAGTAAAACTCCATATAATAATTTTGGTCAACGTTTCGACCAGGACAAGGCTGGCCTTCATTAAGAGCTTAAAATTATTAAAAGTCAAATTTTTTCTACTTATATAATTAAAAAGAAGCTCTGGTTTTACCAAATATGATTAAAACAGGTTGATTTAAAATTTGTAAATAAATAATTTATAATAAACAAACATATATCACCTTAGAACTAACGACATAAAATGATTTATTAGTTCTCAATAGTACACTCAGTTAGCACTCCGATTAGAAGGCCTCAAACATTTGAATACTATAAACTTTAAGAATTATCCGGAGAATTCGTCTAACAGATATCATTAATGTTCATCGATAAAATGACAGATTGCAGATTAATATATCTAACCAAACCAAAATTCATTCAAAGCGTGTTTAAGATGTCGGAAACAATGGCTAATTTAAATTCCTTAAAGACCAATTTTCTATTTTTGTCCTTTTAAATTTTTAATACTTATGGCCGTTTGCACCGCTTCTGGTTAAATTTTAACGAAGACTAAACAACTTTAATCGTCATTGTTTTTGCACCACACTGAAAGCTCTCCGTTAATGTTATTTTAACAAGTAGAAACTAATCAGTACTCCAAGCAATGTCATAGGTGTCGTGTCATTTTGTACAAATTTTATAAACAAATTATGAAATTGGTTTGTATTATCATGGATTTCGCCATTATTGACTTACTTGAAGAAGATGTCGACTTAGATGTACTAGAATACGATATTTCTCGGCAAATCTACGAAAAAAGCTATTTCTTCAATACTTTAGACAAAGTAATATTTTGTGGTGGTTTTCGCTTTTTTAGAGATTGTTAGTAGAAATGGAACTTAAACTGACCTATAGTATAGTTCGTATTATCAGTAGTTGCGGAAAAAACTTCTGAATCCTTTTGTAAAAAGGAAGGATTTATAGATAAAACAAAACTACAGGTTCCTAGTTTTAGGCAACGTTTCCTTCCCTTAATTAGTAGAAGCTGCTTGTGGCATTATTCCTTCTTACAAAAGGGTCCAGAAGTTTTCCGCAACTTCTGGCATACCAACTATTTAGTACAATCCTAGAAGGTTATTAAGAATATCAACTATAAATTTTTTTGAGGTCATAAAGTGAGATTTCTCTTATGAACCAGTTACTGACATGTTTGAGACTTTTCTGTTTCTACTTCATGCAGAATAGTTACGGTGGTCTCAGAAGTAATTGCCATAATACAACTTAATAAAACTTTTTTATATTAGAACTATTTTTCAAATACAAATTAATTGTTATTAGTACTATTATCCCAAACAAAAGATCACATCGACATTCAATAAAATTATATTAAAACGATTTTTTTAATTTAAATATTGACAGGAATAAATTAAAATTAATTTTTATATAGAGTTTTAAAAAAGTAAATTTAATGTAATACAAAAATTTTAATTAAAAATTCAATTTAATACTAATAAAATATTGACGTTAAACTACATATAACCACGCCCGGGTAACAAAATAAATTGAATGAATTACAATTGCGTTAAACACTTTTTCGACATTTAAATTTAACAAACGCAAACCAAATTTGTTTATATTAAAAAAGTAATTTAAGAGAAATATAAAAAATTAAAACGTTTGCACAATAGCTACATCACTGCGTTTTAAAACTTGGTGACTTACTCATAATGTAAATATTAAACGAGAAAATTTTCCTGTATTAACACACACGTAAGAAATACTTTTGGCGCACAACATTAACAATTAACTTTAGAGTACAGGATCTTGAAAATTTTATAAATAATTATATAATTTTGAAGTCATTATTTTCGTTTTTTCAAATAAGTCACCTTGTGCATGAGTGATTGGATAAAGAATTTAATTATGTACTTATTTCAATTTTCAGCGGTGTTTTTGAGAATCTGTAAATATTTTATTAAAACTAATGAAACTGCTAAAGTCTATTCTAGTGATTGCTGATAGTAATAAGAAATTGTCAAAGTAGCATTAACTTACAGATTCACAAGTTGTAGCCCTATTCTCAAAATAAGCTATTGACGGTATTTCACTAATGATTTCTTGAAATTGTTTTAAACGAATATTGATTGTTGACAAATGGTTAGAAGGGCATGAAGATTATTAAAAGAATAATATAAGAATTTCTATTCCTACTTGAAACGCTACAATTTTATTGACCTGAGCGAATTATGAATATTAAATGAAGATATTACTTAATGTAATTTCTCTAAAATAAATTCTTCTGATGTGTATTACTGGAAATGGGTTTCAAACATAAGCTTGATAACCTCATGGCCGTAATAGAATTTTCGAATCCGACAACTTTAAGATGATTATCTAGTTGAGATCAATAACATTTTTTTAAGTTGTGTCAGTCTTTCTTTTATGTAATATGCTTTATTTGTACCTACTCTAAATTTCTTAACATTTTTAAGTTTCAAAACAAAGCATTAAAAGTGTAACATTATGGAGTAGTTATCAGTAATAATACAATATACCGGTGTAATTTCGTCAAAAAGCGTGCTGCAGTATTAAATGAAGTAACCCGCTTGAAGGATTATGTATTATAAGATTTATTTCGGGTATTCATTAAACCCCGAAGTTTATTCGCTAGGATAACTTTTGAGTAATAAATCAATTGTTGAGGTAGCGTTTTGTTTATTTATAATACAGATATTATTAAAAATAATTAATATCTCTAGAGGAGTTCCTGTTGTAATATGACTCTTATTGGAGAAATATTGGAAAAAGGAAGTTTATTGGTTACCATGAAAAATAACAACAAACTATCAAAAAATTTACCTTCTATAACAATATTATTTTTACAAACCTTTATTAAAAATTATATGTTTTATTCATAATCATATTGTTAAATTTCAATTACCATGGATATGGAAAATAAGAAAATAGCCGATTATTTAATTCACATAAATAGTAATTTGTCTAACAAGTGAGGAAAGCGATTCTTTTTTTCACTCGAGCTAGAGTTGCCCATTAGAGTGAGAGTGAAAAAGGCTTTCCTCATGTGTTAGACACAACATTTTTTCCACGACATTCCCCAAAAAACAACCTAATGAAAGAAGTAATATTGTAAATGTAACTTATTGTTACAGAATTTCGTCACATTTTCGTACGTAAAAGCAAAAGTTGATAATAGTGGGCCCCAATATGTTTCGCCAGAATTCTCTAGTATCGGTGTGGTCTTAATCAGTCATAGCACAGCCGCGTAATTCTAACCAATAAATGTAGAGTAGCAATTTTTAAGAGTCGAAATATAAGATATTAAATTAAACAAACCTGATGAAATACTAAATTAAACTGTTTAACTAAGTACTAGGCGCATATAGTTCTAATAACAGATTCTTACATTTTTTTAAAGAGGCATTTTGTAATATGACATTATTTTCGTTGCTAGTAAGGAAAAACTAATTTTCTTCACTATTTGTAGAGAGAACGTTCGTTTTCTAACTATGTCGTGTAAAAAAATTTTTGCCAATTAGCCTGGAAAAATTATTACTGACCTGTACTGCTGGTTACAAAAAAAAATTGACATCAACAATTCAACAATATATTATTTATCTATTAATATTAATCGGCCTGTTGCGCTCAGAAAAATTCGTTCGCGAGCACATTCATTTCACAATTCTCCAAGAGTTTTAGTATTTATCGTTTACTTAATGTTAATTTTTCTCATTGATCTTTAAGTAAAAATAAAAAAAAAGGAGGGTTGTCAGAAAATTATTATCTATGTCGCGCAGGAGTCGAAATTTGGGCTTATAAGGATTATTTTACGTTTTAATTAAATTAAATACAACTAAGACGAAAATAAAAAAAAAATAGCTCCTGCACGACATAAATAATAATGTTAGCTATATGTTTGTGCAAAATCAGGAAAACATTTCTAAAAATAAGCAAGATAAATTTACATAAACTTTATAGCTCCGTGAGAGAACAGCATTAAAGCTAAAAATTGCTGGCCTATTTCTATAAAATAGGTAATACATAGTTAACCACGGGAGATTTTTGCCAATGTTGTTGCTTTTATGGAGAAGGAAGCTGAGTGTGTTGCAAATAAGCTAGAGTTGCAGATTCCAATTACCAACTACACGCAACGAGTCATAGCAGTAACGGGCATATCCGAAAAGCTGTACAAAACAATCGTACAAAAATAAAAAATATTAATGCTGAAGCATCTTTTTCAACTCCATAGAACAAGCAACTCAAGAAAAAGTCTTACGAGTTTGTAGAAGAGAAAAAACAAGCTGTTCGGACTCTTATTATTAATTTTCATATGAAGGAGAAACGAACACCGACTACGAAAGGTAACATAATTTTATGATATTCACATTAAAGCAGTAGCAACTAAGATTACATCAAAAGAATTTGAAGTTTAAATGATTTATACTTTGGATAATAAATTAATAACAGGTGCGACAAGTGATGAATTTAATAAGTTTCATCTATTTGGACAAAAAATATTGATAGCAACATCAATAAAAAAACTAAAGATTGTACGTATAATTAATTATTAGTTTATAGGTTCCTCCTGGTCTTTGGATCCTTTGTATGGAGTTAGAGGTATCGCTCAATGAAACTTCATGCACTGAGGACACAATCGCAGAATATTGATGGAATCATATGATGTTACATTTAAAAGAATTAAATACTTGAAGCAGCTTTTTTTAGTATTTTTTTCCTCTTCTACTTTTCTTTTGTTAAAAAAAACTTTTATTGGTTGATGATTTCATTCTTCTTCTTCTCCTATTTTAATTTTGACTATTTTCCCAAACTTTCTTCGTTTTCTATCACGTAATCTATTACCGATTTTTCTTCTCTCTCCCCTTTTCCCTTTTCCATATTTCAATTTAGAATTGTTTTACCCTTCTCTTCACACATTTCCAATAGTATTCTCCCTTGTCCATTTATTTTTTATCCATTGACACTCTACTTTTCCTCTCCATTTACCATCATCCTTCCCTCTTCTTCTATTTTTGCGTTAAAATCTCCCTCTAATATTATTTTTTCTACTTTTCTTTCTTTTAGTACTTCTTCGATATTATTTCTGGTTTCTTTTATCTCTTTTCATATACTGTTAACACTACGTAATTTTTTCCTTTGTTTGTTGTCATAAGCCTTTTAACAATTCTTTGCATTTGTTTCTCTTTCTTCTCTTCTTCTCTCCCAATCCTTTTACTTCAGTAATTATCCCTCCTTTTGCTCTTCCTTTTTCTAATTTCTTTCCGCAAACTGAACATTTTCTTCCGGTAGTCTCTCTTACCAGTTTTCCCAGTCCTTTTCTTCTAATCAATTTTATACTAACTCCACTATTTTAAAACCTCCTAAATAATTCCAAAAATCTTGTCCTTCGTTTTTTATTCCAGCCACATTCTAAAATACTATTTTACTTTGTTGCTTTTTGCTTTATGTTCACACTTTTCCCCCACTTTGTTTCTATAGTTTTTTGGTTTTACTATTTTCCCCTCCCTCTTTACCCCCACTTTCTAGTTTTTAAAAACCACTTTTTGGTTTTCCTTCTCTTTCTACCCACCTTTTTCTCCTCTCCTTCGATCCACAATTTTCTGTACCCTATCTTCACCCTTTTTCCTTCTCTTTCAAATTGTTTTGCTTCCTTACCTTTTTATCACTATTCCTTTCTTTATTTCTATTGCTTCTTCTACTTTTCTCTTCTACTCCCATTTTAATTTTTTAACATATTCTCTAGCTGCTTCTTCACTTCTATTCTTTGTCGGCACATCTCTCTTCATGTTTTTCAATTTTTCTTTCTATGTTTTCTATTCTTTCTTCTAAATTCTTAAATTTCTCTTCTTATTTTTCACTAATTCTATTTATTTCCTCCTTTATTTCTTTTATTTCATCATTTGTTTTTTTTCTGTACTGATTTTATTTCTTATAACAACTCTTTGCACCACCCCATTAATCCTCCATATTCTTCTTTTTCCAATTCCCTACTCGTACACAGAAGTTTCTTAAATACAGTACAGATAACTGATTAAATATTTACTGATTTGAGTGAGTTAGAGACTTGGACCAATCTACGTTTATTTATCAAATAAATCTGATATGATTTCTTGACTAGTAGTACGTAAAATTAGTTATGACCAATCTGCAACCAAACCATAGTTTACAAATTAGATTTGTTGATGCACGAGCATGGGCATCGGTCCTTCACCTACCTCGGTACCATCCAGAATTGAACTCGATAGAAAAAAAAGTAGGTTCAAGTTAAGCAGTCCATAATGTATCATAGTCAAAACAGTTACCAACTAATCTTATTGATAAAAAAAGCTTTTGATGAAGTAACAAATGAAAACTGGGCTGCAGTTTATGCTCATGTGTGCAAGGTAGAGTTTATAAAAACAAGGAACATATTATTGACAACGGTTTTGACAGAATAGCATTGACTGTCAATACTGAATCTTCTGATAAAGAAAACAGCGTAACAGAATCGGAAACATCAGACGACGATTTGGGCGTTATTTCTTCGAAATAATAAAACATATGAAATTTTGATATTACTAAGAACAGAATCGTCAATGTACTTTAATATGAATTTCACAATTTATGTTATAGGAAATTTTTATTTTCTAATTTGTAAGGTATTCTGTTAATAATTAATTTGTATATTCCTAGACTCAAACTTTTTTTATTTTTTGTTTTTGTGTAATATTCTAAAGCACCTCTTTATTCTATATAATTTCACTAAAAATGTTAACACTTTCAAAATAACACAAAGGACTTTTAACAATAAATTGTATAATCTAACAGGCGTTTTAATTATCCTAACCATATCATTCTTTTTAACTTGTATTTTTTTGTATAATGTGTAGGTATACATTAAAGTCATGTTTGTACCAGATGATCAAATACTAAAAACAATCAAAAAAACAAGAAGTTGTAAAATAACTGAACATGTTACTTCAACTTTTTATTAGTTAAACATGCAATTTATAACATACTAACGGTCACTTGAATAATCTCCGCTTAAAGTTAACTTTGATTTAATTTGTAAAGCCCAGTTGTCAATATCCGCTTAAAGTTAACTTTGGTTTAATTTCCTAGCGATAATTGTTGTCTGACAATGTGTATCCTTAGAAATTAAACCATAGTTAACTTTAAGCGTAGATTTTACAAGTGGCCCTAAGGATACTAGGAAATTAAACCAAAGTTAAGTATAAACGGAGATAGTACAAGTAAGCCTGGGAGCCAATTGTATTGCAACTTCGTTTAAAGTTGACTGTGGTTTAATTTCTAAGAATCACAATGTTACAAACAATTATGGCCTACGAAATTAAATAAATATCTTTCATATTTTTTTCATGTAGTAATGAATACGCTTTTGTTGTATTATTAATAATTGCAAAGTCTGGTATGAGTACATATTAATCGCTGATTCTATTGTTGATGTGTCCTGGGAAGACAACGGTGCTCACTTTGAATCTTGACCATCAAGTGATTTTTCAAAAATAGCTTTCTGCCACTGCACTTGACTTCCAACCACCCACAGCTTTTTTAATGCAACATAGCTATACCATCATCTGCGAGTAATATAGTAGCAGTCTTTTTAAAAACAATGCCCCTATGTACATCTCAACATCACTTCCTAACTTTTAAATAATTTGCAATTTTTTTAGAAAACTGTCCAATGGCTTTGTGACCGAAGGGTTGTCTAGTTATCTGCCAAACCGCAACTGCATAACCAGTCTGTCGTTTTCAATATCTTATCGAAGAGCAATGTTTTCTGTAATATTACAATCCATTGACGATTAGTTACCACAAAATACATTCTTTTGTTGGGAATAGTAATACAAACCATATCTTTTAGAAAGTTTATGTCAGCTACTTTCATTTTAAAGAAATCATATCTCCGACAAACACCAGACACACCAATTATTAAAGCAACTTAAAATGTATGTGTAAGAATGTATTTGTAAAATAAATAAAAATACTTTTGAGGAAGAAATTCTAACGGGGAGCTTTATTTAAAATTTCCGTTGTTTGCAGAGAGCAGAGACGTTTAATTTTTTTAGCTTTAGTCTCAAATTTTGTTTTTAGGGAAGACTTGTAATTTTGCAAATTGTGATATGTGGATCTTTTCGTGAATATTTAAAGTTTTTCACAACATGGAATATGTCGCTAATTAAGTTCAAGCTTTTTTACTTTTGCCAATTCACTAAAGTTAGCTGAGTACAACATTTTCCAGAAATTTTATGCACTCCCTTGTCTTGACCCTATAGGAACTGCATGCACAAGCAATTTCCGCGTCCGTATTTTGCGGAAGTATAAACAAACAAAGAATGCTACGTTCGCAAGGAATTATTGTAACCTTGCAAGCTAAGCATCCCAACACGCCAGACGGTATATAATGAGGCGGAACGAGTCAACAGAAGACAGACCCAGAGTACGATACGGCGTAGTAACCAAAGTGACTAGTGCGATCCCAGCAGTTCCCGCGGTTCCTATATGGCGCTTACTCGCATTCCGCTCTCGCAGCAAACGCATTAACATTAAACAACTAACCGCGCGGTTATTGTAAGTTAAAAATAAACTCGTATTCGCAAACTCAACGTAGCTTTTCTCTGATGCAAACCGGCGCCTAGAACTAACCCCTAGCCGCCACAACACCAATCTTTAAATGTTCTGTATACTAATTTGGTATCTTCCCTTACTTTTATCTGGAAGTAATTCTTTTTCTTCTTTTTCAGCTGTTTCTCTTAATTTGGAAGAAGTGCAATAAATAATTTCATTTGATTCATTACATATTTATTTACATTTTATTTATAATTTACTAATAAATGCTGCGAATATAGTTTACAATATGACTATCTTCTGTTTTCATGGCCCGTTTATTCTATATTATCTAGCAAAATATTACATCAGTGGTAATTAAAAACTAATTTTGGATAAGATTTTAACAAAATCAATGATTGTGAATAAAATATACAAACCTCTGTGTAAAGTTTCATTAAATGTCTCGAGTTCAAGTTTACCTCGACGCTGTCTTGTTATTTGTGTGAGTTCTTACTCTGCTACACATAACTGGAAAATGGCAACCACCAGCAACAACCCACCCGACACTTCTGGCTTCTATGTCCTGTACGTAAACAAGAAAAATAGTTGCCTTTGCTAAGTAATACTTTTCTGCGTTTTTCTAGATTCATCTTGGAAGCATCAAATTAGCCTTGGCTTACATGTGACTTGCTACAAAAAATTCAACAAAACGATATACGTTCTGTACCTGACGGATTTTCTTTTCTATTTACATCAATCAAAATAGGTTCAGATTTCAGCCAAGTAGGTGTTTCTGACTTATCTTCTTACCTAAACGTGTAAGCTTAATTCTTTTTTGTCATTCACTTTTTTTTTAATAAATGACATCAATTTCTCTAAATCAGACACATTATCATCATTAGCATCTGTATAGTGCCTCTGCCAAGCTCTAAGAACATCATCAGGTAAGCATGATTCGATCAATGGGGATAAAAAATTAGTGAATTAATTTTATTTTTACTCAACTTTTTTAATGCATGCAAATAAGTTCTTAGGCAATCATAAAGTATTAATAATTTACCAAGTACTTTGCCTTGTAAAGCATTATGCATCACCATGCTCAATAGTTGTCTTACATAAACCTGTACTAAAAGGTTATCACGGACAAACCTGTTTTTCAGTAACTCCATTGCTTTTTCATAATTTTTCTCGGTAGGTGAAATTGTAGAAACCAAATTATAAGCCTTGGATTTGGGTATCACAAACATAAGCAAGCAGTAAAATTTCTCTTCATTATTTAGCTTATCGTCGTCTACAGAAATTTTTGAATTTACTACCAAATCTGATCGAATCCAATGAATTGCCACTAAAATTCTGATTTAATTTTTATTTCTGGCTTTTTAAACCGTGGAACAGATACGTTAACTGTATCAGGATCATTGTGATTTTCTACTTTATGCTTGAATTCAGTGCCTAAATATCTCAGCTGTTTCATAAATTAATATTCATCTTTGCACTGTGTATCAAGTACAATTTCGTCAAGAACCTTCTGTTTAAAAATTAAATCTAAATATTTTCGTTTTAAATCAATGAACCTTTTACACTTTTTAGTAAATTGTTCACTTATTTAATCTTACAAAAGTTCAACTGCATCTTTAGTGTTCCTTAACAGCAAACCATTATCTCAATTTGCAATCTTTCAATATGTGACGTTAGCGAATGAATATCTCGTGTTGCTGCCTCCATTATATAAAGTAATCTCCAAAATTTTATCTGTCAAAATTCAATAAATTACTTTACGTTGGCGACCAAAAAAGATGTTGGTTAACTCAGCTTTCTCTTAATCTCAAAGCGCCATAAAATGTTCACAACATTTAATAAATAAATATAAAACATATTTTCATAACTAAAATTGTTATCATTAAAAGTTAGTTCATTTGTCACATTCACTCCTTTTTTAAAAATATAAATTAATTATTATAAAATTAACAACTGCGAAATTCAAATAAATTTAAATCGTGCAGTTATTCGCAATCTTATATGATTTCAACTTTATCTGTACTTTTTACTTTACGCTGAAGTACACCATCACCAAAAACAAAAGCTATTAATATTTATGCTCTAACTAAACAAAATTCTATATTTTTGTCAATTCTTTTCAGTATCGATTTTACTTTGTATGCTTGTGTGTCTGTCTCTGTATAATATGACTGTGTTTCTCACATACCGGCAGCTGGTTTCGTTATACGATAACTTATGTAGGATTTAATGAATAGTTAGATAAAAATAGGCTGGTTGACGTGATAAAAAATAATCCAAAGTTTGTTTGGTGTCAAGTACAATAAAACAGTTAAAAAAATTAAAATTTACGTAGAAAAACCTATTGCTGCTCAAGTACATTTGTAAGATTGATGAAAAAACCCTAGACAATAATAAAAACTTAAAATTTTAGAGGCCCGTTCGCGCGTGGTCGGACAAAAATCGGTTGATCAGATAAAGAAAGACAAAGAGCATAAACAAGCAGCAAACGATCAAACAATTAAAAAGTCATGACAACGTAGGTAATGTAGCTTCAATTGAAAATTTCATTTATCATCCAAACGTGTCTGCAATTAAAGCACTACATATTATCTATTTTAGAAACAAAGGAAAACCCGAAAAGACAAGTGTAACGTTACGAAGATTTTAGATTTAATTTTAATGTAAACCTTGAAAAATTTATAGGGGAACATACAAGATATAAATATCTATATAAATCTATCTGATTAGGTAGCAGCATGCATTACACATGTAGTTTTGAAGAGGTAGCAAAGTGAATTTGTAGTTTTTTTTATTTGATTTTATAGCAAAGACGAGGTAGATAATGACAAAAGTGAGGACAATAAAAATCAACTGTATGACAACATAGACTAACAGAAAAACACCAAAAACTGCACCAAAAACTTTACTCCGACACGTGTTTTCACAGCTAAGCTGTCATCATCAGCGATACCGAAACTAAAATTAAAAACAACGGGAAGCTTATATATACTATCTGCGTTATGGGAAATGTTGTTACCGAAAGTTGGCTACCTGAAGTTTTGTTACCGAAACCGTGTTACAGAAGGTTTGTTACGTAAGAAGTTTTGTTACATAAGAAGTTTTGTTACCGAAAGTTTGCTATAGAAGGTTTGTTACATGTAAAGTTTTTTTACATATGATTTTTATGTTTACTATAGCGTCAGTATAAAAATGAACAAAGACATTACATTGCATTAAATGCAAGTCATAGATTTGCACAATCTGAGACGTGAAGTGGGAAGCAAATGTAGCAGAGACAACAAAAGCAGCAAATGTCAACAATGTCTTGCAAAGTGATCATCATCTCATTTTAATCTTGCTTTTATTTTCAGTTATTTATTTTTTAAACGTAAATTTGTGCAAAGTGCAAACTAACTGTTTAGTTATTTGATTGAGCTACTCTGCAATTATATTTATATTGTCTGTGCTTGCTGAATTTTAAACTTGCTTATCAACTGGCTTTGCTTCAACATTAATTCATTGGATCATTCGGCATTTGAGATCTTTAGGTAAAATTTAAATTATTACAAATTATTACCATTTCTTTCTTTAAAAAAAAACTTTTTTTTATAAAATTTGTTTTAATCAATTTAAGTTGTTTTCATGTGATTGGTGGTAAACGATGTTGGTTGGTAGGTTACAGTTATTACCATTTCTTTCTTTAAAAAAAAACTTTTTTTTATAAAATTTGTTTTAATCAATTTAAGTTGTTTTCATGTGATTGGTGGTAATTTTCATGTGATTGGTGGTAAACGGTGTTGGTTGGTAGGTTACAGTTAGTACAGTTTCTTTCTTTAAAACAAAAACAATCAAAAACAAACAATTATTTCAAGTAACATTCGTTTATAATAGTTATCTTTTAAAGAAAGTGGGGCAGTGCGATCGGGGGGAACGGCGATCGGGGGAAAACGCCGTTAGTTGCGAGGTTACACTTCTTACTATGTCGTCGATTAATTACGGCGGATACCGGAGGTCATACTGGTTCCCGCGGATTCCGCCGTAATATACAATATAATATACCTTCTATAGCAAACTTTCGGTAACAAAACTTCTTATGTAACAAAACTTCTTCGGTAACAAACCTTCTGTAGCAAACTTTCGGTAACAAAACTTCTTATGTAACAAAACTTCTTCCGTAACAAACCTTCTGTAGCAAACTTTCGGTAACAAAACTTTAGGTAGTCGACTTTCGGTAACAAAAACTCACCAAATCTACTATCTGCATCATACAATGGTTTTCAAGAATGAATTGTCACAAACATAATTAGAAAACATAAACATAAGTTAAACATTAGAAAGATTACAACGTTAGGAACTAGTAATAGCAAAATAGATAAGAAATATGTCAAATTACCAAATTATCCGACATACACAAAAGGTCTTCAAAAAATATTTTTAAAATTTGATTATAAAACAGTAACCTCTAGTAGTAACAACTTGCAAAATCTTCTAGGCAATCCGAAAGACCCAATAGAAATGTGTAATAAATCGGGAATATATATATATAATTAATTGTAAAGATTGTAACCAAGTATATATAGGGCAAACCAAGAGACCTATTAAAACTCGTTTTGAAGAGCACGTAGCTCATGTCAAATATCATTGCACAGATAGGTCCAGTGTTGCCATGCATATGCTAGAGTAGGCGACATTGAATTAATTAAGAGGGTAGATAATAAAAACGAACTTTATTCTTAGGAAAAGTTTAGAAATGTTTAAAAACAAAAATTTGCTTATGAATTATGATGATAACGGTCCATTAGGATTTTCGGAATTATTTAAGCTTATCTAAGAATCAATTAAGTTTAACGATGCGTGATAAGCAGATAGTATATATAAGTCCCCCAAACTAAAGAAAAAACACAAAAAAAAGACACCCACCCAAAAAGAGAAAACACAAGAAAAACAATGCCAAAAACCAATCCCACCAAACCAAATAAAAACTTCCCGTTCTTTTTAATTTTAGTTTTGGTATCGCTGATGATGACAGCTTAACTGTTGAAACACGTGTCCGATTAGTTTTTGGTGCAGTTTTTGAAGTTTTTCTGTTGGTTAAATAGACGCTGCAGTTGGTGCTCCTTTCCTTTGAACAACTTAGACTATGAAATAAATACAATAGATATAAACCTTGCACAATTATGACAGAAGTAACAGGTTCGAATAAACTGCAAAAACTTATTTTTGCCAAAATGTTGCTGAAAGGTCTTGCCAAGTTGTATTTACAGTTACAAAGTGGTATTAAAACTTGGTCACAGTTGAGAAATAAACTAATTCAAGAATATGCGACAAAGATGAATTTATGAAAATGTTTCAAAAAAGTGCTTTTCCACAGGATCCATTTTACCAAAGAAGAACAATAAAGCACTACCATTGTTTGCTACAACAAGCTAATGTGCCAATAAAGAAGATGGAATGATAGTGACCAAAAAGAATATAAAGAATTTTATTGTGATTTCGCTAGATGAAAAACAAGAAGGCAACAAACAAAATAGTAAATAGCAAAAACGAATTATCAGGAAAAGTTTTTCAGACTTTGCCAGTCCCATGGTAAAAAAAAATATAAGTATTATCAAAGATCGATTTCCTCTGCTATTAAAAAGAGTATTGTATGTATTAGATTGTTTAGAAAAAACGAAAGTGTTTACAACAATAGACTTAACACAACCATCATATTCAAAGCGTAATGCAAACTGCATTAAATCAGATAACATTGAATGGATCTTTATATATTGCATCTTTTTATGAATTCTTCAGAGTAATTCTATATACTAACGTTTCATGACCTGACTTACTCTTTCACTGCTTGTTTACGTCCTTCGTCCGATCATTACTTCTGTCGGTTTCATTCTTGTCTAGGGTTTTAATCACAGACTCCGCATAATAGTTTATGCGTCATCATTTCCACCCCAATATGTAACACGAGACACGTTTGTGTACATGGAGAAAATGGTATTTTTCATGTTTATTGAGAGCTATACGTATCCTCATTTTCAAAATGTTTTCATGACGGACTGGTAAAAAGGTTATTTTCGTTACAATATGGTTGCATGCAGTATCGATTGACGACGATTTTGAAAAAAGTATGCTTAAAAATGGTTTAATGAAGTGAACAGTGATATAAGTGGATGATGAAATAGAAGAAGAAAACTGTATAAACAGTAATCATTTAACGGACAGTGAACAAGAAGTAAGTAAAAGTAAAGCTGAACATGGCCCGGAAACTATATCTAGCAAAGACGAAGAATGCGTTAATTCAACTAATTATTAATATAGAAAAACAGGTTTAAGTGGAGTAAAAAAGAGCCCACTAGAAACGTCAGTACTCTTGCTCATAATATAATTGTTCTTCCAACAATGCGTTCCACATGCAGAAACATCAGAGAGTTCTCCGCAGTTCCTTCCGCAGCGACATTGTAATGAAGGCGACACTTTGTATGGATTTACAAAACAAATAACACTTCTATTACGTAGCACAAAAAAAAATAAAGCTGTAATAATAATTTCCTCTATGCATCATTCCATAGAAGTGGATAGAGATAATGGATTACCTAAAATAAATTATTTTTATAACCTGAAAAGGAGATGCTATGGACAAAAAGTGCGTAAAATTTTTCTGTAGCCGCAGACAACAAAGATGGCTCATGGATATTTTTTATAAAAATGTAGATATATGTGGAGTAAATTTCTTTACTATGTTTACTTCTGTACCAACAATCAATTGAACTAAATTCAGGTTTATAGAAACCTTGACAGACGAGCTAGTTTCTTTACAATTCCATAAAGGTTTGAAATATCTACGATACAAAGGCAACTGAAGGAACTTATTGGAAGTATCCTTGATATTCCCGACAATAAGGTTAATGAACAAAAAGAAAAGTTTCTAGTAAGAAAGTATTGCTATATCTGATCATCCAAATTGAGAAGAAAGTGCCAAAAACCCATTTGTTTACAGTGTTCGCAAAAGATCTGTAAAAATTGTACCAGAGTAGAGCGAGAGTAACAATATTATTTGTCCACTTTTGTAATCTGCAGGTTTTTGCAGGATTAATATTTTGCTGTTTTTTATATTTTTTAGAAACCTATTTTTAAACATTTACTATGTTGATTTGTATTTTCGAAATTTTTTTTTAAATATTGTATACGTATACATATATTAGTTTCGTATAAAAAAAAATTGAACATTTGTTTGTAGTTATATTGACGCGTAAAATTTTTATTTTTATTAAAATAAATTTGAAAATACCGTGATAATAATGGTATATGCATTAAAAAAGGTTTTAGCGGTATTTTTGCAGGTAACTTTAAACAAAACCCGATTTTTTAACTAGGAGTCTATCAGACTCATGGTCACCATTTATGTAACTAAAAATAGGGTCACCAGTTAAGGGTTACAAAAGTAATTGAACATGAATAGGTTTTATGAATAAAGTCACCGCCAGCGTTTAGTTTTTTAATAGTTCCATTGTACTTGACACTTTTTTATAATACACTTTAGATATTTTTTGATCATCTCAACCAACCCACTTTTTTCTAACTAATCACTAAAATCCTACATAGGCTACCGAATAGAGAAACACTGCTGTCGGTATGTGATGTAGAAACCCAAGTTATATTATGCAGAGATAGAAAAACAAGCATCTGAAGTAAAATCGATACTGTAAAGAATTGAAGAAAAAATGTAGAATTTTGTTTGGTTTGAACATAAAAATTAATAGTTTTTTTGTGATGGTGTAACTCCAGCGTGAAATTAGAGGTACAGATAAAATTGAAATCATACAAGAATGCGTATTACTCATTACGGACAACTGAATGATTTAATTTTTATAAACGGATGTCTATGTTAGTTAGATCTTAAACCTGTAATCAAAACAAAACGTCAAAATGGAGAATGTCAGAATCTTATACTCAGTGACGACCGAGATGACGACATACGATTATCACCGTCGCATGTATTAACACGACAGACTTACGTCCTTCATTCTGTTTTACGCCACCACATGAATTAAAAAAACAAAGCACTGTAACAAAGTTTTTATAGTATCGTTAGTACAGACGCATACAACTAATTTTAACTTTATAAAAATACAAATAACTTCATTACGGCTTGAGTACAAAATTTGTGTTATACGGAAAAAATTGGTATTAATACCTACTAGGAATCCAAGTTACCTAAAAATCAAATTACTTAACAAAGTTACTAAATTAACGTAATACGTTATTATGATTAATTATAATCTACTCCCTACTTAAAAAACAGCGCGTGTGCTAAAAGATATTAAACTCCATTACGGCTTGAGCACAAAATGTGTAATATACGGATAAAATTGGCACAAAATTAAGGCACTACAGTAGATTGATTTTAGTAAAGGTGTACCTCCAGAGGAAAGTTGAAGTATATATATAAAACGTTGAATAACGCCATTGCGGCAAAAATTAGCACAAAATTATACGCTTGGATATCGTAATGTGGCATACTTCACGTATGTACCTGAAATCTAACTAGACCTCCTATTATCGATGCTTTTTTTTGGAAGAACAAGTCAATAGTAAAATCAAAAATTATCATCTTTTGTTTTCAAGTTATTTGGTAATGTTAGGTTTGTGTTCTCTACTATATTTTGTCTAATTTAACATTTAAAACAAGTGTTTACCGCAAAACTCCACATTGCCCCGAGAAGCAAAAATAAAATTGCGTTTAAGAAATAAATTGTTCAAACAAAAGCTGTAGACAATTCAATTTCCAACAACTTTTCTCGCTCAACTTTTTGTAAAAAATGTGTAAAATGAATCCCACCATTCAAAAGTCTAATTTGAAATTTTTTACTAATTGTTGTTTTTTAGCAGGTTTGTGTTTCATATATTCAATCTTATATACAGGGTGTTAGGTGAGTAACGGACCAATGGGATGAAGAAGAGTTTGTATTAGTAACTAAACAAAAAATTATATGTTGATCTAGAGTTAATGTTTTGAAGACTACAACGTGTTTAACTATTTTTATTTAAATAATGCTTTGTTACACTTTAGAGCCCAATAAAGCAAACATATTTTCTAACAAAAGTTTTCTGAAACGTCGCAGTAGTTAAAAAAAAATTAAGTTGCTTTGACCATCTCTACTTCCTAAAAAGAAATAATATTAAACCAAGATTTGCAACATTTAAAAATCCACTTTTTACTTAAAAGTTATTTAACTGGGAAGCAGTATGTCAAATATTAAAGCGTCAGAGTCACAAACTGTTATTATACAAAATGGAGTAAGCAGACCTTAAATCTTAGACTTTATTATTTATATTATTTACAAATGATATATACGATGTTATGAATTCTGAATGTTTACTTTACGTTGATCATCTAAAGATTGTATGTATAATTAATGTAATTGGAAATTTAATACTTTAGAAATTAAATCAGAAGTAATATAACGGATGACTCAGTTTGGTGTTCGAAACCTTTTACTTTTCCAAAAGTACTATAAATAATGATAGCATGTTAAACCACATTCCATGAGCTACATAATTTAGATTATATTGAAGTATGCCAAAATTGCTTTTTTTTAAAGTACATCTTCTATATTTTGTTATGTTTTCTTCATGAAAAAATTATGCAATTGTATAATTGTACTGTTAGGATCAGCTAGCCATAAAAACAATTGAAATTAGGCATTTAGAATTGTTTCATGTAACGATTAAAGCTATTTAAGTTGACAATTTGTTTTCCAATTGAATTGATGTGATTATGTGTTTTTCAAAAATATAACTTTATAAAAGTTTTTACGTTGTTGTATAGAAAAAAAATATTGTACAAGATTCGACCGAAAAATATACAGGAGTCACTTGACTATCGTAACTTTGGCATACGTCAATACAATTCTGGTGGATGTTGTTTGTCTTAAGCTACCTTCACAATGACTCCAACTCACAAAGTTGAGAAAAACTGAACAAAATTAAAATAATTAACATGAATTTAGAGTTTGTAGATATACAATTCTATTTGTATTTATTATTTTTGGTTTGTAAAGTTCTCGGTTGCTAGGCCTAAATGTTGACATTTTTATAAAAAAAAAGAGTATTCGTTCTTTATTTACTCTATCATTAAGTTAATTAAAGAAAAATACAGGCTGGTCTGCGTACAGCGTGCATTAAAAGTTTTTTTAAACTTGCAGATAAATAAAAAATTTGAAATTCTGTACGCCGCCAAAATTGAACATTTTTGTTCTACCTAAAATATTTTCAAATCTCCATCTATACAGGGTATGCCAAAAGTTGCTATCAACTTCTTATTTTAACCCTTAGATAGTAATATCCGACTGTCAGACGGACTATGCGTTTTAATGCTTTACCAAATCCACCCGAAAAATCGTATGAATTTGTCCGACTAGATGTGCTATCGGTAACAGTCTCTCACTGGTTTAGTATGTTCGTGGACACCATTGCCTGGGCACGTCTCTAAGTCGGTGTTACTGTTACGCCATAATATTCAGTTCGGTTGGTACCAAAAACGTGAATATTTTGTATCCGTCGTTATTATATCGATTGGAAAGCGTTGTGAAAAAATAGGTATGTTTTTTTATACGCATATAAACATAAATCAAAACTAATTTCAATTACAGTGGTAAAATATGAACTCAATTCCATCTATATCCAACAGAACTCGCAAAATTATGGGACTGTTACAACCCCCCTGCACTGTCTACAGACGATGCCAGTGACGCAGAATATTTTACGGATGAATCGGTTATAGAAGAAAATGATCAAGTAGAGTTCGCAGATTCCGACGGAAGTTGTTCGGATATTGATGCAGATTTGTTACTAAATGAAGACATATCACCATTGCACACAAACAACGATGCAGATCTGGAAGTAGTTATAAATAACAATAGTGAGAGTGATGAAGATAGTTCAGATAATTTACCTTTGTGCTTCTATGGCAAAGGGAGGTGCTTTGCTTGGAACAGTTTCGTGCCTACAAATTCTAGAAATACTGCAAGTCACAACATTATTAGGATGAAATTACCTACTTTGCGAGATAGGGCAATCACCTTTGACGATACTGCCACATCAGAGCAAATATGGAGGTTGTTTTTGACGAAATAATTATTAATGAAATAGTTATCCATACAAATAACAAACTGCAGTCAATGCGACAAAAAACTAAAAGACAAACAATCTCCTAATTATAAAGATACAGATTCTATAGAAATTGAAGCCCTCATTGGTTTGTTAATGCTGTGTTCCATTTTCAAGTCTGGAAAGGAGGACTTGTCATCGCTTTTTTCGACTGGTGTTAGAGGTCGACCAATATTTCGAGGAATAATGTCTCTGAAGCGTTGTCAAACCCCTTTATTGTCTCTGCGCTTTGATGATGCCCTTACAAGAGAAACTAGAAAAGAAACTGACCGTGCTGCCGCTATTTCATTCATTTTAACAGATTTATTTCCAACAGTCAAAAGAACTACGCTATCGGTAACTACGCTTGCATAGATGAGATGCTGTTGGCTTTCAGAGGCAGATGCCCTTTAGAATATATATGCCAAATAAGCCGGCAAAATACGGCATAAAGATAATGTGCCTCACCGATGCCCAGTCTTCTTATCTTTACAACGCATATATATATGTCGGAAAAGACAGTGATGGTGATACCTTATTAGCCGATGAAAAGAAATTCTCCAAACCTACCCAAGCAGTTCTCAGGCTAGTAAAACCAATCGAAAAATCAAATAGAAACGTTACAGCTGACAACTGGTTTTCTCTCTAGAAGTGCTTGAACAGTTGAAAACTAGAGGTCTCACTTATGTCAGGACAATAAAAAGAATAAGCCCCAAATTCCCCCACAATTTCTTAGCTGTAAGGAAAGGGCTGTAGGTTCCTCGATGTATGGGTTTACAAAGGACTTTACTCTATTATCATGCATGGCCAGAAAAATAAACCAGTTCTTCTGGTATCATCCATGCACCACTCAAATTGTACAGACCTCTCAAATAACAAGCCGGAGATCGTTAGTTTCTACAATTCAACAAAATCAGGGTAGATACCCTTGATCAGAAGATTGCAAATTATTCCCCAAACCGAAGAACTCGTAGATGGCCCCTGGCAATATTTTATAATATGATTGCAGTGAGCTGTGCAAATTCCAGAATTATATTCGAAACTATTCATAAAAATAAACACGAAAATAATTACAACTATATATACAATTTAGCCATGAGTCTTATCCGAAAGCATATTGAGAGAAGATTGAAAATTCCTAATCTACCCTCAGATTTGAAGAATATTATAGCACAGATACTTGAGCCTGACACCCCTAAAGAACAAGACAATCGAGATGTTCGTACCGACAAGCTGGAGAAAAGAAAGACATGCAGATATTGTTGTCCCAAGAAGAAACGAATGACTGCGTATAAATGTTTACTGTGCAGCTCCCCAACATGTTTAGAATGCTCGAAAAAAGTGTGCAATAACTGTTGTAAGGAAATTTAAAGTTAATTTCTCTTTTAAAATATCCTGATTTTAATGTTCGCATTAAGAGTTACTTTTTCGTTTTTTTTACATGTAAATCATTGAATGGAGTAATAAATTTTGTTTAAAGTAGTCTAGTGTTTACTTAACTAAGGTACGTGCTTAAATCGACCTGACGACTGAGAAGCGTATGTTACCTATAACGCTAAATACCGATTCCGAGACGGACGTTACCTATAAGGTTAAAAGGCAGATGTTACTATCTAAGGGTTAAATACAAACTTATAATTCTTTTTGTATGGGTCGATTATCCATATAATTATAAGTTAATATAACCTAAATTGTTTTATCTTGTTTTAACCCCGTTTTTGACAAATGTCAATTTTTTTTAAAAATGGTTTTGTGGTAGTTAACGAAAAATGTTTTCTCGCAAATTAGTTGAGATTATAGAATTAAATTTATGGAGCAGTTGGCTGAAAGTCCAGGCTTACTTACGATGTCCTAATGGTGATTCCATCTTGTACCATATAAACACAGGTAATTTTTAAATATTACAATCAAAAATGGCACCTTCTGCTTATTTTTCATCCAAAAAAAAAATTGAAAATATTTTATACCCAATTCTTCTCGAATGACGAAAAAAAAGCAGAAGGTGACATTTGAAAAAATTAACTTTTTGGTCATTTTTAATTGTGATATATGAAAATTGCCTGTGCCCATATGGTACAAAATGAAACCTTCAATAAGACATCAGGAGTAAGTTTTAATTTTCAGCAAAGTGTTGCATAAATTTCATGGTCTCAACTGATTTGCGAGATACAAATTTTTTTGTTAACTATTACAAAGCACATTATTTGAAAAAAGGATAAAATAACATAATTTAGGTTAAATAAAATGTGTGTCTAACGACATCTCGTGTAATATGGCCACGTATAAATTGCTATCGACACGCATGTTTAGGCATGTAAACTTATCGCTCTTGATAACGATAATCCACTTTAAACGTTCACAGTCTTTACAGTTTACTGTTGGCATTTCTTAGTTTATAACTTAGGTTATATAAACTCAGAGTTATATGGCCAATCGACCCATGTAAAAGGAATTATAGGTTTGTATTTAAAATAAGAAAGTTGATTGCAACTTCTGTATAGTTGAAAGTCTGAAAATATTTTAGATAGAACAAAAATGATCGGTTATGGTTTTGTACCAAATTTCAAGTTTCTGATTTTTCTGCAAGTTAAAAAACTTTTAATTCACGCTCTACGCAGATCACCCTGTATATTTTCTAGTAAAAAATAATGCGTGATACTTGTTTATTAGGCATTTCATCACACTTACAAATAATTCGTTCGTGTGGTAATAGTATATTAAAAATCGAACATTGCAGCACGCGTTCAAAATGAACAATGCGCCATTCGCAACTCACTTTGATAAAAAATTATATATAATTAGGGACTTTTCTGGCAGTTAGCGGTAGCTGGTTACGATTTTTGAATTGGGATTAACATCATGGGAAGAGTTTCAAAGGGTATCGTCAAATACATGCAATTGCCAAATACTGAACTTTTCACGGTGCATTGTTTTAGGAGAACCAGTGCCGCACACTTGGCAAATCAAGGGGTTGATTTACTAACAATTAACCGTCACGGGGGATGGAAATCCTTTGCGATCGCAGAAGGTTATATTGACGCGTCTTTGAAAAACAAACTTCAAGTTTCTCAAATGCTTTCATCGGAGCCCGCCAATATTAGCTTGCTTGGATGTCCCTCAGTTTCCATCGATTGTCACAGCGCTCCTAACACTAATAATTTTCAGCAAAATATCTAAACGACCCATAATATTTTACCTGGTGCTGGAATTAACATTATTCCGCATTCTAAAATGTTTTCATTTGAGCTCACCAATATTAACTTTCCCAGATGTTCCTCTGCTTCCAGCGATTGTCACACAACCGGTGTTAATATTAATCGGCTGCAAAACTCCAATGTAACTATTAATATTTAATATAATTGTAAACTTTTGTTTGTTTACTTGCCGCGATCTATTTATAAATAAATAGCAACCAAGGACGTGGTACTAATAGAAAAAACAAGGTTAGGTTTAGGTAAACTGTACGTAATTTCTGACATTCAGTGCTACCAACATTAAAAAATATAAGTACACTAGCACTATAAACGCATTCGAATTTCTATTAACGCACCGCTTTGAGTGCGGTTATGGCTTTGTAAATGACGCGAAATAGGAAAAATGCTTTTATAAAACTAATAATATACTATTGTTAAGAAACTTTTTTAATTGCTACCAAACAAACGAAATAATATCTATAACAAAAAACAGTTTCAACGTTGTAGAAAGAGGATTTTGTTATTAATGTTACGTGCTAACAATAGCAATTAATATAACAATGATGAAATGAATACCAGCCGCTGATGATAACAGAATTCCGATGAAGCATTAGCTCCCGATAATTTTAAGACATCTAAACATCAACATTTCAATTCAAGATTTTATTGGTTTCTATTCACTAAACTCCAAATTTAAAGTCATCAATTAATCCATAAATTGATTTTAAGAAGATTGAATTCATCAAGTTTTATTTATGCGGGTGTTGCATTGACATTTTGTGTTTATATTACATACAAAATATTGCGCCCCATAAGTTAAAAAATTCAAAATTTTGTGTTTTTTTCTGTTATTGGTATCTGCAAGGTAAGATAGACAGATTGGTATCGTAATAAAATTGAACCATCGGTACTGTAAAATTGACATGTAAGTTAAAATTTTAAGTTTTAATCCTGTAGTTATTTAGTTTCCCAGTAAAATTCCTAACTGTGCTTGACATATTAAACAAAAATAAATACCATTAGATAACTTTGTAACTAATCTGTCATTGTCACTATTTTCAAAAGAAGCATTTGTTGTTATGGTAATATTCTTACTTACAGAACACGTACGATTTATTTACAGTGCGTAAGAGTCGGGTTACAGTAACAGTGGGCCGTGTGCATTGAGCAATTTACATTAGTGGTCGTAGGTAATAGTATATTACATGCGAGGTGGAAAATTTCTACCGAGGTATGTATACTATTTTATTCACAATTACATTTTTGAAGTGAAATAATATAAACTGAAACAACAATATAAGTACTAAAAAGTATTAAAGCTCCTTAAAAATTCAATGTGAACGAGATTCCCAATAATTTTGGGCCTTCTTATAGGAGTTGAGAATGACAGGTCGTCATACGATACACCATGTTCCGACAGCTGATGCGCGATGGTCAATCTTTCTCAAGGCAATCTAAGAGTTGGTGACATCAAGGACTCCTCAAGGGAACCATAGGGATCCAGATTGTCAAAAAAATTTAAAAAATTGTTTTATTATTAAAAAAAATTGTTTTATTATTAAAAAAAAAAAAATTGTTTTATTATTAAAATTGTTTTATTATAGTTGGTTTTGAATTTTATTTTAATAATAAAACAATTTTTTGAATTTTTGACGATCTGGATCCCTATGGTTCCCTTTGAGGAGTCCTTGATGTCACCAACTCTTAGATTGCCTTTGAGAAAGATTGGCCATCGCCAATCGAAACGTCGGCTATTAAGAACATGGTGTATCATTGACGACCCTATTATTCCTCAACTCCTATAAGAAGGCCCAAAATTATTGGGAATCTCGTTCACAATATAAGTACTCTTTAAAGATAAAACAGTTATATTACTTGCATTCTACCTTAATTTAGGTAATTACTTTGTTGAAAATTTATTAACACAACAAAAATAGAGAAATTTAATCGACATTTAAAATTAATGTATAGTTGAACTAATGCTTTGATCAAGTTCACTTAGAAAAACAAAAAACAAATTCCGTTTAGCTCCGGAATTAATGGAAGGGGCTAACGAAGCGGTTCAACATTTGTTACCGAAGAAAAGCAAAAGTCGTTATCAAAAAATCTACAGAGATTAGAAATATTGGTGCGCTACCAAAAATATACAGCAGAAGACATTAGAAAATATTGTGCTTGCCTATTTTAGCGACCTGGCTAAATCCAAAAAGCCTTCAACATTATTGGCAACATATTCAATGTTACGAACAACATTGGATATCAATGAAAATATAGATATCTCAAAATTTTCTAAACTAATCGCATATCTGAAAAAAACAAAATGTGGGTTACAAACCAAAAAAATCAAGTACGTTTTCTAGAATTGAAATCAATAGGTTTTTGAAAGACGCACCATTAGACTTTCTTCCACATAAAGTAAGTAGTTTGGAACCTCTTCGGAATGAATGTGTATCCAAAGAACCTATAACTAAACTAAAATAACCTAACTTAAGGGTGCAACTTAAAGCTAAGAACTTATAAATAAACTTAAAATAACCTAACTTAAGTGTGCAATTTAAAACTAAACTTATACTAACCTTCGGGTACACATTCCGAAGAAGTTCCTTAGTTTATTATTTATCGAAGTGACAAATAAAGTTTATTTATATTTACTTCCGGAGCTTGTCGAAGTGACGAGCTTTTAAAATGACCATTGGCGACATAAATTTTCTGGAAGATAGAGTCACTGTTTCAATTCCAGATTCGAAGACACACCATTCACGAGCATTTATGGTCTCTAATCCAGAATGGATAAACATATTAAAACAATATATAAATATGCGTGGAAGCAATGAAAAAATAAGTTATTTATGCAAGTTCGATATAACAAAATTACAAAACAGCTTTTGGGTTTAACACAATTGCATCATTTCAAAAAAAATTGCAACATATTTGAAATTAAAAGAACCAGCAACATTTATCGGACACTGCTTTCGACGAACTGCAGCTACATTACTAGCTGATAATGGTGGTGATATTCTGCAGTTAAAACGGTTAGGCGGTTGGAAGTCCAGTGCGGTGGCAGTCATATGTGGACAATTCGTTAGAAAGCCAAAAAAGTTGCCGTTATGTTGTCAAGCACAACTCATGACAGCGGGCCAAGTAGCTCTAATAAATTTAGTGTATGCAGCAGCCAAACAAAACAAGGAATATCCTTTGTTATTAATGCATCCGGTAATTCTAACGTAACCATAAATGTTAGAAATGAACCCTCGAATGGATCTAATTGAAAATAGTTTAAGATACTTTTTTTTATTGTTATACATTTTCTTACTTATTAAATAAGATTGTTTCTTTGAATTATTTCCCCCCGTTGCATTTTCTGGTTATACACATACATCCAGTTGCCAAAACCGTTTCATGTGGTTTCTTTAAGTTGGCGCAAAAAACGTATGGACTTGTTCCTAATAGCATGACCCTGTATTATTTCGAGCAACACCGACTGTTAATGAAATGAAACATCAACGTTCCTTTCCTACATATGCTTCGACCTACAAAATTGAAAACAATTATATACTTTTAGGTTATAAAATAATATAAACTGAAAACAACGACCCTACAATATAAGTACTCTTTAAAGATAAAAAAAACAGTTATAATACTTGCGTTCTACAATAATTTAGGTAAATCCTTTGTCGGAAATTTATTAACATAACCAACGATCGACAGAAATTTCTGACAGGCAAAATTAATATTGGCAACACTGAAACTTGTTCCTTTTTATTTCTTTCTCTCTCTTTTCTCTTAGTAGAAAGTACAACAGCTGTTCACTTTCAACCCGTGGGAAAGTCAACGCAGTTAAT
Source organism: Abscondita cerata (assembly GCA_030710515.1). Lineage (NCBI taxonomy): Eukaryota > Metazoa > Arthropoda > Insecta > Coleoptera > Lampyridae > Abscondita > Abscondita cerata. Next base: position 61,152 of record JALBCR010000959.1, read on the forward strand.
AACGGCAAACTTTCAAACCTTTTGAAAGTTTGCAATTCACACATTACAATAGTGATTGTGAACAATAGTTATTTACACTCACGTGCGGAAAATTAAATTTTACAACGTGAAATAAATTTGTAGCACGACGCGTAAAATAATTTAACGCACAAGATTTGTCTTAACTTTTTGGCCGACAATTTTTAAATGGTAAAAATTAACAAATAATTTGCTGTTAATTATCAATATCGGTCATAAATTGAACTGTAATTCAGAATACATTAGATGGCGCTAATCATTTACATAAAACTAAAAATATTCTAAATCACATTATTTTTTACATAAGTAAAATGTGTGTCTTGCGACATCTCGTGTAAACATTGACACGTATGAATAGTATAAACTAAGAAAATGCCAACAGTTAACTGTAACGGCATGTGTGTGTTAAAGTTAAAGATGAGCTCACAATAAGAGCGAAATGCTGCATCAGGTGTTCTTTTATTACGTGTGTACTTCTGTACAAGTTATCTTGGCTTTATCGACAACGTGTTACAAGCATTAAATCTATCGCTTAGATAGCGCTTTGCACTGTAACACACACACATGTCGTTACAGTTAACTGTTGACATTTTTCTTAGATTATTTTTTACGATTTAACAGTAAAAAAGTTGTGTAATTGTTGATTTAGTAAACATATTTCTGTTCTATAAAAAAGATTTTTATTGGCAAATGTACCTTAAGAGCGGACGATTTGGGTAATTTTTACTCACGCTGTGCGTGCACTGTTTTAATCATGACGTTTTAGGATTTGTAGTTTCAATGTTAATTTGAAGTTTACACGTCAGGAGGCCAAAAAAAGCTATTACAGCAATTATACCTTGGTTTGTCCAATTTATTTACACTAAAGAGATAAATGTTCATTTAATTCAATTTTTCATATTTCATTAATTTACTTATATATGATTTAATCAAAAGCGTTCCTGCTTAAATAATTGTGTGTGAATTGAAATATAGACGTGCAAGTTTGAAATAATGTTGCACTTACACTTTACCCAGAAATGAAAAAATTTTATTAAATCATTTTCACACAACAACAACTTATAAGTTTAATAAAAGATATTTATGTATGAGGGGTGCAACAAAAAACTTTCACTTTTGAAAAAATGTCTATAAAGAAATAATTGTTAAGCTTTCTGAACCTACATTAGGGGTTCTAATGTATGTTTGCTTGCATATTAGTTTGTATCTCTTAGGCTACCAACGCGTTCAGCGTTGTAAATCCAACTACAGCGGCTTAAGACTATATTGATAAGATAAAAATAAGTATAATGCCGTTTTGGAATTGTTTTTATAGTGGTAGAGAAAATCTGTTTTAAACCTTAAGAGCAAGGACGGTTAATAACTTTTGGATAACTTGTTTGTTATAACCGTAAAAAAGGTCTGATGCCAAATCTCTAGTTTTTCGAGCATTTTCTATATGTCAACCTGACAATCTCAATTTGAAACTGCATCATCGAACTAATACTCTCATTGCAAACGGTTATAGCAAACAAATTATAGAAATAGTCATTACTGATCAAATTAGCAAAATTTTATAAAGAAGTGCCATTAAATTAATTTTTAAATGTTCTAACAAAATATCAAGAGTTTTATATTCCCCTAAGGATAAAATTTTGCACTTTTTGTTGTCAAGGTGTATATCGTATTCTTTGTTCATGTGGTTTAGTGTACATTTTGGAATATGACCATGGTGTTAAGTTAAAACACGATTCCAAATCATTTTGTTACTGGAAACAAGATGGATCTTGATAATTCCACTTTCATTACCAAATTTTTTTTTAATAGAAAAGTCAGGGAGAGCATATAATCATTATACTTTCACTTTTGTGGATACGTACCATTAACCCCGCCTCTCTCTCCTATTTCAATTCAATCAACGCCAAAGTTAAGGACCCGTGACGTTTCTTTTCAATATAATACAAAGGTATTTTCCTTATTACTCATAACTTGTTTTAGTCTAGATTCTGGTTTAGTTGACAAGTTACTTGACCTGATAAAACCTCTTACGATAGATGGTAAAACGTTGCCCATTACGGTTACCATTTTGAAACGTTCCAATCCCGGAAGAAAAAATGACTCCGGCTATGGAAGCCTCAGTTCTTATGTCAATTATTTTCAGGAATCCTGAATTTAATTGAGCCTTATAATACGAGTAATTGTGGAATTAGAATTTCATTGAATCCAATTCTTAACTCAGCCTACGTTTCGCCTACATTGTGTAAGCTTTTTTAAAGCATCAAGAAGAAAGATGTAACAAAAATAACATAATTGAGAATAAATTAGAGACTAGGTTCAATGAACTAATAATTTTACAATAACTCCTATTACCAGGTTCAAAATAATCGAAAATTCCTGTAACTAATCAATACGTAATGCGTGAGTTACAATTTAAGTAATGGACAGTATCTTCACTTCTGGGCCGAAATCCGAATAAGAAAAATTAAGGATTTATGCCTCCCAGCCGTTTTACCTCATCAACATAATGTGCCGAAATATTACAGATGAAGTTTGGAATTCCCTTCTTATACTGATACTATAAATTCATAGTTGTTTTAAATTCTGATGAGGTTCCAAAAAAGATGAATTTTCAGAAAAAACTGAAATAAGATTACATTAAAAGCGTAGTAGAAAATTAACTTTCAACTCAGGTGGAATACAAGAATGGCAAAAAGTAAGTAGAATACTGGACAAGTGTTGATACTGTAAATCTTCGACCTGTCAAACCGTCAATTTCTCGAGACTTTACCATGTTCGAAATTTACAGAATTTTAATTGTCTCAGGTAGCTACAGCAAAGAAAGTAAAGTAAAACCAGTTTTAAGACATCTATTGAATTTTAAACACATCAATATGTTTAACAACAATGAGTGAATAGACCAAGGCAATACAATGCAATAAAACTACTGAGTAATATATTTGCTATGTGTAATGTTATGCGTATGAAGACATATTAGAGCTAGTTTAAAAAACACATCGTTTTGACATTTGAACTAAGAATTGTGTTTTATACAAATATAACAAGAGAAAAAATAAGAAAAGGAGAAAACCTAACCCAACAAACGCATTAATAAGTTTAATACGAGCCTATTTACACTGTTAGACACCTACCCCGGTAAACAATATTTTAACAATATCAGCTTCTGTGATAAGTGCCAAATTAAAAAGCGTGTAATTAAATCCTATCGAAGGACCAAATAAAACTACTAGCCATGCTGGTATTCCGTGCCTAAGCAGCACCGGAATCTATGGTAGTGGAAGTGACCAACAAATAACGTTATATATTTGCAGAATATAAATGAATTAGAATAATTAATGTAACTGTAATAACTTATACAAAATTATAAAACTTGATTATGTATGCATGTCATTGTGATACAAAATGTTATGTACAAAATAATGACTTTAAATAAAAGTATATAAGATACGTTATAGTTTATTCCTAGTACAGTTCTGGTGTGGTTCTGGTATATTGTTCTGTAAGTATTAATTGTATAATTATATTATAACTTACCAATGCGGTATTTAAAAGTAGAACTGCTTAATTTGCAGGCGGTGTTGTTATCAAGCCCAAAGCTTTCGCAACTTGCAATAAATAAATGCAAATGTGTACTCTCTTTAGTACCTATTTGAAAACAGCTGTTGTCAAAAAACGTGTACCCCAGATGTTCTTTAGCAACCTGTGCTGTTCGGTTACTCTCTACTTGTACGTGGTCTGGTGGGTTTGTTACGGGTTATCAAGATGTTAGTTTAAACAGATGCCCACACTATTGCCAAAGACAAATCGGTTAGCGTAAGACAGAAAAGATTATCTTTAGAGTTAGGACTAGGTATTGGAGACGCAGCAGACTTAAATCACTGGAACCTTAATATTCAGTACTTTTAGTGCAGCAAATGTAATCATCGGAAAGTACTAATACTGAGAGGAGTAAGTAATATAATTATCAGTTATGCAAGGTGACTGTTTTAGACAGAAAATCAAAAAGTATTCAGTTCAGGCGGTGGTCAATAGTTATTAGATCAGGTCAGGGAACTTAAGATAAGTGAAATGTGTGTCTTGCGACATTTCGTGTAAACATTGACACGTATGAATAGTATAAACTAAGAAAAATGCCAACAGTTAACTGTTGGTACTTAAGATGTTTAAAACGGCCGAGGGAAACATCCAAATTTATACCCAATCCTTATTGCCCTTTTCTCGACTTGTATGTGAAGATGGAGAGATGGTAGAACGGTGGGGAGTTGGTCAAGAAGAAGCTAATGTTATGACGCGACGATATCTTTGCTATTGTAGAAACGTCATCAAACGTACAATCAATACATAGAACAACAATTTCTGATGAATAACCAATTCCGCTCAATATGAATTATTACATATGATACAATGTTATTACAACAAGATTTATCCAATATTGCACTATATGCCACCAATATGACGTCAATAAAAAAATATATATATGGATGTATTAACACAAAGGCAATATTATGTTTTCACACTTAATCAAGTATTATAACTACAATGTGTATGCAATGTAACACCAATATAGTATCATTTAACTTAATATTATAACTAAAATGGTTTTCCAAAGTAACAACAATACTTTATTACTGACATTAGAAAAATATAGATTTATCAAATTGTGTAGAATATTGGTTTCTCGATAAGTCACAAATACAAATTCAGATAAATCAACATTGAGCCGATATAATGTTTTAGCATTTAACGTAACACCAATAGTTTTATCACTAACGTTTTATTTAAAAGCATTGGTAAAATATAGATTTTTCAAGGTATCTAGAATATTAGTTTTTCGGTATGTAATCAAAACACATTTAATACCGGAAATGTATGTATATAGATAAATCAACATTAAAGCGATAATGTTTTAACATTTAACCCCATTTAATCACAATAACCAAGATTATTTGACAACTGACAAAGCAATATTTAATGCTTTAAAACCCCCAGGATCTAGAGAATGGCTGTCATTCATTCCCTGAAAACAAATAAGGACATTACTAGACAAACCGTTGCTTTAAAATTGGGAACAATAATTTGCTATGTAACGGTTGTTGTTTACAAAATAAGAAAAAGAAGCAACGGCTCTAGCGGAACAACCTGGAGAAAAAACTAAAGGGAATTCTGCTCGGTAAAGCGCACTAAATTTGTGAAGGATACAGAGTTTATAGTAGTTAGATCGGCAGCGTCCTGCTTTGTCGGAGAGTCGCGTAGATCTCTGAAGAACTATAAGAAAGTAGACTGCTAGTCTAACAAGGCGCCACCTGCTGGATAAAGAAAGAAATAAATTAACAGGTTTTACTTAAAATCTAATACGCCAAATCGAACACAAACCAGAGACAAACAGACAATTCAATACAACAAACAAATCTTAAAATATTAGGAGAATGTGACAGAAATAGAGAGACTGCAGCGATTAACCATAAATAAGGGTCGCAATTAATGTGTCAAATTTCAGGTAAGCTTTAATTATACTCGAGTTAAAATTATCATTCCAATTGAGGATTGACGGCTATTAAGGCTTTGCGTACACACATCACTTACACATGGAAATTTACACTAAACTTAAACTAGGATTAAAGGGTAAGTACCTCCCGCAAACCCAAAAGGTCTGTTGTGTCCACGACAACCGTTCTATATAAAGCGCCCCAGCCAATATTGAGTTGATTAAAACAAACGTTCGGTTGAGAAGTGTACACCAAATAAAAATTTACTTAAATATTAGAGATCAAGTCGTTCTAGGTCATATGTACTTGAGCACTATTACGCATTATTATTATGAATAAGTGGCTTAAATACTAAAACTTAGCTGTAAGAGGTAGAATGTATTTCCGACAATGAAGGTGTTCTGCTAGCGACGGTATCGACAGTATAGGAGGTTAGAGAGTTCCAGAATTCCTCTTAGGGGAGGTGTAAAGAAAGAACAGAAGACGATTGACTGCCTCGATAAAGTTGTGCAGCATAACCAACCCCTGTAGACGTAGTATCAATCGGTTGTCTGCAGCTTAATTAATGCGAAACCGTAGTGTTGTCTTTACTTGATAGGGAAGGTTTTTAATCAACCACTCTAGCAACCTCAAGAGTTATTCAAAGATAATACACAACGAAACATAAGATCAAACGCAATGTCCTAAAAACATATGTTGCAATTAAAATTATTACAAATAGAAATGAAAACAAAATGTACTCACGGTGAATTTAGCCGGATTAAACTTAAACACCAATTTGAATTGGAAATCTTGAAACCCACATTAAATAATTTTTGTAAAAAAATTTTACTTCAAGAAGTGTGCTAAAATATTTGCATGTACGAAACGGACAAAGAAAAGATGTCCGCTGTACGTCTAGAAAATCCAGTCGCATTTAATCTTCCACTAATAGAAAATTAGCAAAATGCGCGCCAAATAAGTGTGGTCATAATAGGCTACATTGAAAGAGAATTGAAGAAAGGGTCTTTCAACCTTAATATTATAGAGAGCAAGACATTCACTAGTTTGGGATGCTACATGCCATGACACGATTTCTCAATCTTATATAGAACTATTAAACGTCACAAGAATCTTATTAAAGATGGATTCATCTTTATACCGGTAGCAACGAAAACTTTAATTTTTTTATTGCAATTATATTTCTTTAACGCCTTAACCTGATCTTTCAACACGGCAATGCAGTCAGTATTATAAGAACCTTTCCTCCTAACGTTTTTACTTATTTTGTATTTACTTAAATAAAAATAAGTAAAAGTTGTGTTTTTGAAATTTCATTAATTTTGCAACCATCTGTCAAATAAAATTTTATACATTTTTATAAATTTTTGAACACTTTTGCAATAAAAATTGTTCTGGAATTAAACACAATAATAATTTATAATAATTACAACTTTTGGCCACTCTATCACGTAGTTTATCAAGTACATAAGATATACTAGTTTTGCGTTACTATGCGATTTTGACCTTGAACGTGTCGTTGGACTTAAGTATGTTTCTGTTTCCAAGTGTTAGGTAAACTTTTACCATCTCCCTAATGATTTCTCCATTCCTACTTGTAGACCGAATCTTCTTCTCTAACATTCTTTTTTACATGGCTTCATCCATGTCATCGCTAAAGGATGTTTTTAATATCAATTGTTGAGACATTGTTTTTGATGTGACGTACCATCTTTATTCTGAATTTTATTCTATATTGTTCTACTAGGGCATCTTGTCTAGTACGGCATGCCTGCAACTTTGACCTTTCATTTTTACAACCAGTTCTCCGCTTTGTATGTTAGATTACTTTTAATTATAGTGTTAAATATAATCTATTTTATATTCTCTATTATATATGCAAGTTCCATAAAGTGCATTCAGTTGTTTTTAATGCTTCCTTTTTTCTTTTTTTTTCCTAATGTCGTTTTTAGAGTCTATGGTTTATGGATATGTAAATTCAAATCCCTTTATCGTTCTTTGTATTAGTTGATCGTTGGCAAAACTTAATGTATAGATGGTGTTTCCAAACTCATAATGAGCAATGTTGATGTTAACTGTGAAATTACTTTCTGGGTTTATCGCAATCGCAGAAATATTCTAAATGGTTCCTAATTTTTTTTTGCTTTTCCAATGTGAACAAAATTTTTGGACAACTTGTACTACAATTGGTTGCACAGCTCAACTTCCATTATCCAATTTACGCAAAGACAATATGATTTTTAATCATTATTGCAATTATTTCAAAAGTTGACGAGTTAGCTATACCACAATGCTATAACAACTCGAAGGCATTTTAATTGTCTATCAGAATTTTAAGTAATATACAAGGTGTTTCATTTAAAAAATTAAGTTTTGACCTTTTTGTATGTCACATCAAAATCATTAATTTTCAACCGCCCTGTATAAGATATAATAAATTTATTTAAGTAACTGTTAAATACAAAGCTTTTGCAAACTGCATCTAAAATTTCAGCCTTATATGAGTTCAAATAGCAGCTAAATTTAAATTTTGGTGAGATCATATTTTGAAAGAAAATAACCAAAAATAATTATTATCTCGAAAACCGGCGTAGAAAGGTATAGAGAACTATTCAAAAAAATTATCAGTAAAAAATTGCAATTCTAAAAAATTAAATAATATATAGGGTGTTTTATTTAAAATTAACTTTGACTAGAAGCGGCAACACTATCAAAATAAAAATATTTTAGAAAGATAAATCGTGTTTATTTATGGCAGTAACCAAATTTTCAGATTACTCCTATGCCCCGTTTTCAATAAACCTGCCTTCAACCATCAATGACCCTGTATATTTCTTAGAAGATATAACCTATGAATTAATTAAATACTAAACTTTTCAATTTTTTAAGCTCATATCAAAATATCTACCTCTTAAGTTTATTTTGATATTGATGTTCTGTGGAATGTTTAAGACTAAATAATTTGTTCGAAATAAACTTTTCCATTTAACTTGTTCCGTTAATTTATCGACATATACTTTATACACAATTCTATCAATTTACTACATTACTTTTCGAAAATTGCAACCGGTTTTTTTGGTATTAATTTATTCGTACTATTTTTTCTTGCTTCTCATAATATAGTGAAGTGATGCACTAGATATTACTCAGGATATTATTTTATTCTTAATTGAATTTACGAAATGTAAAATAAGTAAATTCTAAATTTCAATTAACGTCTAAACAAAAATACGTACTAATTCTAATAATTTAATCAAATTAATCTCAATTTGACCACTCAAAAAACTCTACCTTATTTTATTTTACGCAAAATACGGATACGCATAATTATAACTAAAATTTGTCTCAATAGAACAAAAATAGCATTAAAAACACAAATATCATAAGGTCTTTAACGCACTCCTTTTAAACCTAAACTCGTGCGTTAACAGATGACCTTGTGTTACTATTTTCAAAATATACATACTATTAAAAAATCGGAAAACGGCAAAGTTTAATAACAACAAATTTCATTAAAAAATGTTAACGTTAATAAGGTTAGTAAATCTTTTTATTCGAAAGTTCTAATACTTTACAAAAATCAACCGAAAGAGTAATGTGAACAATAAAGTTATTCCATGTATATAGCTATTATTCATACAGGTTATTAAAATTTTGTTTGAAGCCAATTTTTTTTATAATTTTTAATTAATCTGGGCTTTCAGTAGAAGTGTATTTTATCAGAATGTATGTTCTTTATGTGTTCGTCTCTCTCTTTTTTGTGTAATTCTTCTAAAAAAGTTATTATGATCAGTGCATTCCAATTCTAATCTTTATATTCAAGCATAAAGCCCTAATCTCTGCATATAACTTATTCTATCTTCATTGTGAGTAAAATAGAAATACAAACCTGTTAACTAAATTAAAAATTTACTTTTTGTCTGGAAACTTGATTTTTACACACAATGCGGTAAACTACGGTTACTATGCGGTAAAATAGTGGTTTATTTAGCTGCTATTTGGGAAAGTTTTAATAATAAACTACGTATGAAATCCATAAGTTATTTTAAAAAAAAAATTACACCATACTTGATACGATAATGTACAGAATAAGCGCGCATTTAATTTTTTTATTAATGATGATATTGATGGCGCCATCTATACGTCAGTTAAACAAATGAAGTGACACATATTAGGTGGTGTATGTCAAAATTGTTGAACGACAGTAGAAATAATTTTGTTCTTTTTTACTTTTGATTATGTTTGTCGGTCCAAAACTATTATACAAATTTAGAGTGTAAAATGATTTCCACATTCTAATGTAAATAACTATTTTATTGCAAAGTTTATAATTACTAGTTTTATTTTCTACATACAATTAACAGTTCATTAACAGTCTATGAAAACACTGTACAGAGACCATAAATTAAATTTTAAAATTCTTTAATCTATAAATCAAAATTTAAGAAATAAAAATAACTTTTGGTTAAACAATTAATTTATCTAATAAACCTAAATCTTTTCAGTAAAGTTTTGGTTAATTTTGGCACATAATTTGTTGAAAATTTTAAAATGGTGTAAAAAAGTCATTTTATTAATTGAATTGTTAGTGTTCAAACGAGTTCTAATAAAATCAACTTTTTTATGAAGCGGGGTTTCATTTTAATGAACGAAATCAAGTTAAATTTTGATATATTGGTGCCGAAACCCAATAAAATTGCTTAAATTTTAGAACGTTTAACGTGAATAACAAGCTGATAAGAAAGTAATCATGGATGTGACATTAAGGAAAACGTATCGCGCACAGTTAACGAAGTTAATAAAATCCGTGGACACTTTAATAACGGACCAAAATGTAAATTTAAATGTGGTAGCTATATCAATTGATAGAATAAAGATTGTGAACGCAACTTTAAAAGATTTGAACAGTAAATTGATGGCCAGTTTTGATGATGAAAAATAGTAGAATACGATGGTGCTGCAACAGAAGCGATTGCAAAACTAGAACGTAAATTGGTGACCGAAACAAAGCTACAACATTAAATACAAAAAAAACGGAAAAAAACAATAATGATAGAATGGAAGATGCCAAAGTATTAGGTAACAATCAAAATATTGGGCAGAATTCCGAGGTAAGATTACCTACTTAAACTTGATATTGTTAAATTTAACGGTGATATCGCTCTTTGGCTAGAATTTTGGAAACAGTATAGTATTGCTTATTTAAAAACGTATTTAACCGGAAAGGCATTAATTACATTATCTGAATTAACATCGCGTCAAAATTCTTATAATGCCGATATCGAATTGTTAAAAGCTGAATATGAATCATGAAAACTTTACAGCAGTTATACTCAGTATACTATTGGCGCGGAGTAATAAACCTGTCAGAATTATCGAATCTCCCGTATTGCAGTGGCGTAGGTACCTGATACGTTTGGAAAATCATATTTTTTAGTAGGTAAATATATTATAATAGTAAAATCTACCTTTATATGTTATTTATTTTATTTGTATAGTAGATCACATTACAAATTTTACTTCTTACGTATTATGTACCATTATTTTTGTATCTTGGTATAATACCCACATCTACGGCTATGAGTTTTGTTTTGTCAGTACCTGGGCTGATGGCAACGTGTTTACATAGATTAACCTATTGTTCTCAGACCCTAGATAGGTTGATATGCTGCAAGAGCGGCACAATGATCGTATTTTTGGTTAGAATTTATTGGTTTTTTACTTAACCGTAGAAGTACCGCTTTCACAAGAAAATAAAGAATTATTTCAAGCAATCATGATTTATTACTCCGCGCCAATAGTATACAGACTATAGTTTATTAACTGGTGCAAAATAAAGTTGCTTATTTTGGCAATCTAAATCTCATGTAACAGTTAATTGCGATGGTTCTTTGAGCAATGCCGCGAAGAAGGATATTTTAAAACGTAACATTCTTTGTTTTCGATAAGAAACCCCAGTCACATATCAAAATTTTGTAGAACAAGGAATATTTCTTGCACGAAATGTAAACTTAGGCATGCAACAACAATATGCAAGCCTCGCAAAACATATTCTGGGCTAAGAAGCGGTGTTGTCAGTACTTTAAGTAATACTGATAATAATGAACACAATAATCTTACTTCTTTGATTGCTAACGGTATTTCTGACAATATTTATTTAAAAACGGTTTGTGGTGTTGCTTTACAAAACGATAACATTGAGGGAACACTAGTTCGTATGATTATTGATGGAGGAAGCCAGCTTACATTAATAAGAGAAGACATATCACCTATGTTAGCGTTTCAAGTTGTCGGAACTCATAAGATTTCTGTACAATCATTTGGTCAAACTGAAATGGCACCGGCAAGACTTTGCAATCTTGTAAAGTTTAAGCTTAAGAGGACTTTTGCGTTAATTCGATATATGTAGTTTCAATGCTAATTAGTTAGGATATTATAAGAATACCATTAGAGATAACAAGTTAATTTTTTTTTTTATCTGAAAGAAAACGTTTAAATGTATGTTTTTGTTTTCTAATTTTTAATTTGTTTTAACCTTCTATTTAGAAAATACTAGAATATTTCCAAAATTTCAAGTTTCATGTTTAAACCTCATTATTAACTTCAACTATAACAAAATTAAAATTTTAAAAAACAATAAGCGTAGATTTAAGTTTCTTCTTTCAAACAAGACCACGTTCATTAAGAATTCTTTAAAAATAACCAAAATATTACTAAAAAACCTAAACAGTACAAAACAATCGAAATACAGCAGTACGCCGTGGTTGTTACTTATTGAGGCGTTCAGATCCGTACTTCACATATTTCGATAGCTCGATTCCGAGCGTTCTTATCTTTGTATACGTGAGGCTGTTTATGTAATACAAGTTTATCTTTAATAAGCAACAATTAATCATTTATGATGGTGTTATACCCAAGCATTGCCCGAAGTTTGAATAGCATTTCAACACAGTCATCACCTATTGAAACTCGTAATTAATTTTTGAAATTCTTTGTTTTTAATTTTTCTGAACCGCAATTAAAGTTTTAAAGGAATTCGTCAAAATTAAAACCTGTGAGAGAACATCGGGCATTTTAAACTTAGGTACATAATTTTATTGCACCTTCCGTAAATCCTTATCTTTGGTCACGTCCAAACCAAAATTATTATTGAAATTCTAATCAGGCGATTAATATAAGCGTTGCATTATTATCCAGAAAAAGGATTACTTTATTATACTCTCTTTACGGTACCTAATTTTATTGCACCTTTCATAAAGCCTATTGTTCTTTCACGTACCCATTAAAATAGATTTTATTTAAGGGTTACAAAAGTTGTTATTTAAAACATATTTATGCTGTTCAATTTACTATTGTGGACATTTTCATGGAATGGAAGCTCTTCTGTTATTGTTTGATTACTAACAATTGCAGCAAAACGTTAATATCTGTGAATTTAGTAATCTGCCAACTAAATATATTTTGATATATTATGGCTAGGATAAATATTTTGAATAAAATTTAATAAATGTTTAAATAAATCAAAATTTTTAATGATCTGTTTTAATCACAAAATTTTTAAAAATCAAGCAATCGTATGATTTATGTGTAACGGGCGCCTTCCTACAAATCTATAAATTTTTGATTATCATTCTTCGATGCACATTTAAAAATTGGAGGACATTATACCTTTTCAAGCTAAAATTGGTCTTAATACTTATACGCCATTATAAAGTAGATGCTGCCAATTAGATATTCACTAACGTCATTTTGATTTTGATTTGTGCTAGTTTGAACTTTAAGATGTATAGGCAAAACTCCCTGTATAAATTTGATTTAAAAAAAATGAAAATGGTAACAGAACCGATAAATGAAGAGTACCACAAAATACAAGAAAATACAAAATTACAGTGTGACAGTATGGAATGGAGAGAAGTTCGAAGAAATTTGTTAACAGCCTCAAATTTTGAAAAAATTTGCAAAATGAACCAACTACAAGCTGTAGAAATGTAATTAAATATTTGCTTTATGAAAATATAAACAATGCAGCTACCGCTTGGGGAAAACTTAATGAACCTCTAGCAAAAATCGGCAGCAGAAAAAAGATGAATTGTACAATCTCCGATTGTGGTATATTTATTATCAAAAAATGGCCATATTTAGGTGCAACACCGGATGGAATAATAAATCATAAAACGATAGTCGAGGTGAAATGTCTTTATTCTGCTCGAAGTATGGATATTAGTGAGGCAATTAAAAAAAATTAATTCCTTACTTGACAAACGAAAATAACGAATTCTTTCTTAAACAAAATTAATATATGTGATAAGACATATGCTATTTTATTATCTGGACCGAAAAGACTGCCAAATCTTAAAATTGCTAAAGATGAAGATTTTTTCAAACTTTCGTGCCTATTTTATATAAATTTTATAGTAATTACCTTTTACCGAATTAATCGACCCTAGACATCCTAGAAATATGACAATTCGAGATCCGCATTACATATTAGAAGCTCAAATTAAGTCTAAATCTAAAAAATTTTAATTGTAAATACTTATTTGCATTAGTTCTAGTAAACAGTTTATGCATCAAAAGTTGTGTTTATGCAGGTTGTACGAAGATATAGTGTTACAAACTTAAAATATATTGAAACATGCAACGTTTGTTTTTTTAACTCACGCATTCTCGGAATGACATCATTAGTAATGATATGCTTAGTTTATGGTTTGTCGCGAATTGTTTTTGTTTCGGTCCTGATATTTTAGATGCTTTATTTCTCTCTAACATATGGTCATCTCATTTAGTTGTACCGCCTACCAGTCGGTACCCCCTTCACGGATATCCCGCAGGTCGGTTTCAGGCCTGACGTAAAAGTCCTCCTGAAAGTCAATAATAGCGTCGTAGAATTGTCGGCTATAGAGGTTCCTGAGATTTGTTTTGATACTTTAGAACCGCCATCTCGAACAGATCCAATCATCAAACAATTTAGTATTTAAAACAATTTAGCTGACTTTATTCAAGATTCTCAACAATCAATAAAGGGATTTTTTACTGATAGGTGCGAATCATTATTGGCAAATTGTGTCAAATGAAACTATTAAATTAACAAGTAGTTTATCAGCTATTAATACAGTTTTTGGATGGACAATTCATGGAGTAACTGAAAGTAACGATACTAACCCTTACAGCACAATTTGGTTTCTGATATATGGCAGAAATGTTTCTATGAAACATACGTAATCTTTCTGCAATGTTACGAAAGATATCCGAAACATAACCGAAATGTTTCAGACAAACGAAAATGTCCGCACATGTTTCCAAAAATGCAATCTTTCTGAAACCTTTCTGGCACATCACATTTAAGATGTCAAATACATTTTAGCAGTATGTATGAACATTATGAGAAACGTTTCTGAAAGATTGCTTCGTTATAGCCAGAATGTCTCAGGTATATATAGAAGTAGTGGTCATGCATAAAACACTGAAAGCAGTAACCATAGAAACTGTTTTATTCACTTCATATACAATAAAAATAATTACTAAGTATACATAATATTTATTCTGTGGTAGCTGGGGTGGTAGCTGCTCCTTTTTCTGCAAAAAAAAACGAAAATTATTAATTATTTTGTGTTCACCTTCTTATAGTCTAGATTCAGATTACAAAAAGACTACATTGGATTCATTAGGATTCGATCTCGTCAATTTTTATTCGATTTTGAGTTACTAGAATAGGACTGATTGTGCGAAACGTTTTTTTAAACAAATTTCCGAAAAACTTTTAACCTTAAAATGTTTAGTGTTTTGAACGCAAAAGTAAAAGAAATGCTGATTCATTAAGGCACAAGTACAAATAATAAAATTACTTACCTTTCCAGATTCTGCCATTTTATACTAAACGAGATTTATGTCTTTTATCTATGACTAATTAACACTAAACAAATTTAAACGGTTTGATTATTAAATAATAGTCACTAAACTAAATAAAAGTAACTAAGCACTAACTAAAAACGTTCTATAAAATAACATCGAACGATAACAATAATGTTTACTACAATTGCGCAGAATAATAATATATGTAACTGCAACGCTAAACCTATGGCTAAACACAAAGAGTAGGACAAAGCAATTGAGAAAGACACTCTGTGAAGACGATAAACGTGACTCAACACGATTCGCGCGAAGAATTCTTTTGTTTAAAGAGATTTGTTTTTATATGCATTTGCAGATTATTGATTTTACGCTTCTATTGAAAACCTACTAACATGCGAATACTAAGAACAAAAATTTTAGGATTCGACGAATTTTAACACAAAAATATTAATATTAAAATATTAATTAGTTTTGCGATTCTATTCTAAAATACAATTCCTCATGTTAGAAAAATGTCTAGGTAGGTATCATTTTATAAATCTACAACCACTTTGATTTTTAATCTTGATGCGTATTATTTTATTTCTGAATGCTCTCAGACAGAATGCACTGAAATATTTCTTTCTCAACTGTCAGGTACATCTCAGAAATGTATCTGTGAAACCGTAATGTAAATGAAACATTGAAATATGTCCGAAAAATGTCAGAAACTTTGTGTGCTGTATGGGAAACATACCGATTATATAGTGAATTTTAATGCGAGCGCTTTTCATGTTTTTAGACTTCAAAAAGTTCTGGGATTTAGAAACCCTAGGTATTAAAATTAGTGACTATACTATTGATAATAATTTTGCCGACAAATTCATAAAAAATAACGTTACTTTTAAAGACAACCGGTATCAATTTAATTTACCATGGAAAAACGATAACATTTTAAACTATCTTGGTGCGTTAGTGCGAACAAAAGGATTAATACAGAAGTTGTGTAGAAACGGAAAATTAATGGCATATAGTTCGCGAAAATGTTAGTTTCAAATAATAACATTAACGTTATGGAATATTCCTACTTTATGCCACATCGTCCAGTTTATCGGTATGACAAAGATACAACAAAACTTAGAGTTGTTTTCGATGCATCGGCTCATGCACATGGTTTTCCTTCTTTGAATGAAAAATTATCATGTGGTGAAAATCTTCTTCCGGATATACCCAAAATCCTAAATAATTCTTGTATAGAAGATGTTGCAATGATTGCAAACATAGAAAATACTTTTCTTTCTACAAATCAGTCTACACGATAAAAAGAAATTATCACAAGTTTCTTTGGTTTAAGGAACCTATTAAACATAAAATTGAGTCAAAATCAGAATTACCGGATTTGACAATGTTTTGAATGACGAGTTACTTTTGGGGTGATATCTAGCCCTTTCTTACTAGCAGCTGCTCTAAGGAAACATTTAAAGCAAGGGCCTGAACGTGAAATATTATTTTATGTTGACGACTTATTAGTAGCATTAGAGTCCACTAATGCAGTTTTAAAATTTTATGAAAAGGCTAGAAGTATTTTGTCAAGAGCAAACATGAATTTACGCAAATGGTATTCCAATGATATAAAATAATGCAACGATTTAACGAAGACAAAGGAAAATCATCAGCAAACCCTTTATGCAAGTCTAAAAAAGTTTTAGGAGTTGTTTGACATCCTACTACTAATGAGCTTATAATAAATATTAAAGATGTAGTAGTAATCAATCTTCTGAAGCAATAACAAAACGTATTACTTTACAAACGTAAGCTAAGGTATTAGACCCAATCGAATTACTAGGACCTTATACTGTAAAAGCAAAAATAATTCTTCAGAAGATTTAGAGAAAAAATCTAGGTTGGGATGATATCTTAGCAGAAGATGTATAATAGAGAAACGAAGCAATGAAGTTCAACTGCATATTTTTTCGGATACCAGTCCATTAGCTTTCGGATGTGAGGCTTACCTAAAAATCCTAACAACAGGAAATTGTAAATTTATTTTATTCAAGAATAGAATGAAAAAAGAACTCACTCACTTACGTTGCTAAAGCTAGAATTGACTGCTGCATTGTGTGCAGAAATATTTAATGGAAAATAAGAATTTAAGGGTTAAAAATGTTATTTGTTGGTTTAATTCTAAGATTACGTTGTATTGGATTAAAGGAAAGACAAAGAAACGGAAACCTTTTATTCAAAATCGCGTTATTGAAATTCAACGTTTACATGCTTACATAATTTAGATGTTTTGTCCCGATAAGGATAACCCAGCGGATCTTATTACTAGAAGTGTGTCATATATTAAGTATCTAACTGAGGCAAGAGTATGGATAGAAAGGCGTTATGGTTGAGTTTAGAGCCTTCACATTGGCCTATCGATGAATCAATCAAGGAAAAGATGGTCGCACTAGAGCATGCGAACTAAAACTGATAACGGTGTGCAAAGATCTATCCAGTTATTGTACCCATTTGAAAGTCAATCATTTCCGGCGGGGGAAGATGTTGAAAATTTTAAAATGTTATGTACCATGGTGATAAAAAATGTCACTTTATTAATTGAATTGTCAGTGTTCAAACGAGTTCTAATAAAATCAAGTTTGTTACGAAACGGAGTTACATTTTAACGAACGAAATCAAGTTAAATTTTGATATAATTAACCAAATAGATTTGAAATGAACTTATTGTCACTAGTATGTCAAAAATGCCTTAACTTAATACATTAAACGACTAAATATAAGAAAAAGTATTGTTTCATAAATATTTTAATAATTTTCATTAAACATAGAAAATTTTGCTTCATAATTAGATTATAAAATTCCAATTTGCTTTATATATTTTTAGTAAAAATCTTAAGAATTTTTAATCAATGAACGGGCATTTAGTATAAGATATCGGTGTGTATCCATTGTTAAAAAGTTTCCAACCTCATTTAAATGAATTTGTTTGTCATCACTGTAAAATCTGTCTTATGTATAAGTGTTATCTACCGCCCATTGTGTATATGCGACAGATCCTTCTTTGAGTTCAATTTTAATTCTTGGTAACATAATTTTTAGTCTGTCACATTATTTTTACTAAAAAAATATTCTAATCTATCAAATAATTCTTTGAATCCACACATTTTTTTGCATTGCCACTTTAAATGCTAACAGATACAACTCGTCTTAATATAAGTTTGATTAGTAGTTCTTTATGACCAAATACTGGTTAATGTCGTTTTGAATTTCTGAATGTACCGCCAACACAATTTACGGTCCTATTAATCCGAGTACACATGAAGTTACTTTGTTCAAATTTATTTGATTAGTTCTTGCTTGATTTGATAGATTGGTTTGATTTGCCTTTGATGGTGAACAAAACTATTTTTATCTAAGAATTGTTCATTTATCAAAGTCGAAGGGCCATTATGTTACGTTGAATTAGAATAATAACACCCGAGATCACTACTATGTACATTTATTTATACAGTGAGGTTTTTTTAAAACTAAACATAGGAAATACATTGATTGACATGGACTAATTCAACACAGGGATGTGATCATTTTAATGTGCATAAATGTGAATAAATCAATAAATATGTCCACTAATTCTGTTTTAGGCGACGAATTTGCAGCATGCACACGAAGGAAAAAAAATAATTATTCGTTGTAGCAAATATTAGTGGCAACAAAAATTGATTAACCGATTAATAGATAATTCGATTTTTGATTAATCGCTTTTTCGCAAAAATCAAAAACCGGTAATCGGCTAATCGATTTCTATAGTTCTATAGTAATTATTTTTTCAATTTTGTATTCTATTTAATCTTCTTTCTAGTAAATTGAATCTATTTAAAGTAATATTCCACGCATTACCTTATTAATTAATGCTAGTTTTAAAATAAATTCTCACTACAAATCAACCTGTGTTATTTCTCTCCGTAGTTTTTTCAAAATACCGTTCTAATATTTTCAGCATCAGACATTAACACTTGTTTATTGTTTACTTTTTCTCATTTCCAAAATTTAGCTACTTTATGATCAAAGAAACTGAGTCTACAATAGCATGATACCCTAAGGATATGGCTTTATTAATAACCAAATTAAGTTTTAAATTTCTCGCAATAACATATCCGAATTCTGTATCTTGTAACACCGGTAAATTCGATCCGAGTCGAATTTGATTTACCTTTATAATTACCCAGAATACTGGAGCTCCTAATAATACGTCATATTTTTTTTGATATATTTAATTCTGGATCTTCTAAAGGGTAATGAGATGGTAAACTTATCAAAAGAAATGTTAAGCAATTTATCAGTTACGTGTGGCAGGAGTAAACTATTGATTTTAATTTCAAATTTATTAACGCAAGCAGAAAAAAAACTATAAAAAAATTAGACTGCTGGTCTAACAACGCGCCACCTGCTGGTAAAGAAAAAATAAAATTGACCAACAGGAGATCAACAGGTTTTACTTAAAATCTAATATGCTAAATCAAACACAAACCAGAGAGAGAGAGAGAGACAAACAATTCAGTATAACAAAATTTAAAATATTAGGAGAATGTGACAGAAATAGAGAGACTGCCGCATATAGTTACGTGCGTTAGCAGCAGCTTCGCATACAATAAATAAAGCTCGAATTTCAGGTAAGCTTTAGTTACGCTCGAGTTAAAATTATCATTCAAATTGAGAATTGTCTGCTATTAAGAATATGTTTACACATATCACTTACACACGGCGATTTACACTAAATCTAAACTAGAATGAAAGAGTAAGTACCTCCCGCAAACCCAAAAAGCCTTTTGTGTTTGAGACAACTGCTCTAAATAAAGCGCCCCAGTCCTTATTGAGCTGATTAAAAAAAACAAACATCCCGTTGAGGAGTGTACACCGATAAAAGTTTCTTAAATATTAGCTATCGAGCCGTTTTATGTCATATGTAATTGAACTTCATACGCATTATTATTATTATTATGAACAAAAATTACAAAAAAAGTTGACGTTTTCAAAACATTTTAAAAGTGAAATAACTATTGAACCCAAAATGTTAAAATATTTTTAATGCATTTTTAATTGGCTTGAAATTCCTTTCCATTGATATATTACACGACTGTGTACATAAAATACTTTTTAATATATTCACGAATATGTTTGACCTTTGACCGTAAACATGACCTTACCTAATCAAATTTTAACATTTTTCAAATTTAATTCAACTGGTCTTATAAAGTACTACAACATAATTTTATTTTAAAATCCGTCAAAAACCAAAAAACTTAAAAAACGAGAGAAGTTCTTTATTCCATATCGCCAATTAGAGAAAATATAAACTTTCAAATTCATCGCGTACCTTATCATTCGGTCGCACTTTGGAACCGTCCTCACATACAGCCAATTTAATTTTAAATTGTAGGTATATCATTAAATTCTTCCCAAATGGGATTTGTTTTGTCTATTCTTACTTGTAATTGACAAATTAAATCTTTATTAAGCTCGTCCTTTGTTACTGAATCACAAAATTGCTTACAACTTTGACTAATATTACTTCTTTTAGAGCCTAATTTAATCAATTCAGGCATTATTTAGACACAAATTAAAGACAATTAAAGTAGTAAGGAAATAAAGGTACAGACTTACTGTTTTTTGGAAAAATGAAACTCTTATTTTATTTATATAAGTGATGCACTTCAAAACCATGAACTCCATTTACGTTTTTGTAACGCCAAACTCCTAATTTCTTCAAAATTAATATCCGACTTCTATGGACCAAAATTAGAGATTTTAACAGCTTTTAATAATTTTTATGGAGCTTGAATAATGACGTGTGCTTCAACTTAACAACATTTATTATCTCCTCTTACATTCGTAAATTCCCCCAAACTTCAAAAATATATGCGGTGTTGTCGCATTTATAAATTCTTTGACAATAATCATTACATTTTGATGATGACTTTTTCTAGAAAATATTTTTAAAATTTTTGATCTGTTTTTTTTATAGAGACCTATAGAAGGAATATTTTAAAATTACTTTTAAAATATACTGCTGTCCCGAAATACACAGAACGTATCAAAGTTGTGTTTTTTCTTATGGAATGCCGTGTACATTAATACATTTTCAGTTTTACGTTCAAAATAAGAATGGATTTTGTAGAGGTTTGCCTTACTTAAACCTAAAAGTTTTGAGGTATTTTGTATTTTATGAAAAAATTGTCACAATTTTACCGATTCATATATTAGCACTTAATACTTTTTCTAAACTAAATTTGCACTGGAGTCTATGGGTTGATTAGATTTTATGTAAAACTTGTAAAAAATCCACTATCATATACAGGATGTGTACAAAATAAGATTAATTAATGACATGCTTTGAACCACAATAACTTGCTTATTTTAAATAGAACACCTTGTATTTTATATCAACAACAAATGTAAAATGTAATTACCTATTAAACAATACTATAGTGTCCATTATTGTATTGTAATGTAAAGGGCAATGTTATGGTGACGAAACCGTGAGCAATTGCGGATTAGTTCATCTTGGCAAAGTATTTGCTTCAAGGTTCAGGAAAACCACTAAAACCTAAACATGTCAACCCTTACCTACCTTAGATTCATATTGCAATGGATTGTTAATATGCTTTTAATAAACAAATTCTGATTTAGCATAACACTCTAAATTAAATCAATATTAACTTCAAACTTTTAACTGAATCGTAACATCTCAGGTGTCTTAGGTACGGTTTTAATTACAATAATATTAAATTAGTTTAACAACAATCTATTTCATCTATGGCATATCTTTAATATTTACATGCAAATACATAAGCTAATTCAAAATTACTTTTAAGCGAACTTAAAAAAAAAAAAAAAAAAAAAAAAAAAAAAAAAAAAAAAAAAAAATTTATTTAAACTGCAGTCATTTTATTTTAACGCTTACAACTAACAAACAAATTCTATTCACTACTTAATTTAATTAAATGAAACAGCTTTGTCTACAAAAATAAAATAATTCTTTTTCTTAATTGAAATTAAATTGGTTCTATAAATTCGTATCTAAATGTTATTACTTTATTAATATTTAATTTTAATAAACACTTACCATAAATTTTTATTTCTAATTTTTTAAAATTTAAATAAAACTTTTTTAGTGCAATATGTAATAATATTTATTGAGTGTGTAAACATTATAGAAGGTAAATAAGAACATAAAATAGAACAGCCATTGTATGACGACATATAATAGACCAGTCCAAGCTCCAGTCCCGACAATGACAAAAAAATAAAGGAATAAAGAAATCGCAAACAAAATAATGGAAAAACATTGCTTATAACTACTCTACCTCAACAGGCAAACAACATTACATACACAAACTACTTAAAACATGATATGAGCAACATAATATTATTCTTCATTCAAAACGTCTACATTATTTTTTTTACATAAGTTGAAGCATATTTTAAATGGGATCTATGTAAAATATTTAACGTTTGTATTAAAAAAAAATATTTTTGTATTCTGAAGATGACTTTTTGAGTTAAAACTATAGTCAATAAATAATAAATAAATAACTAATATTGAATTGCTTAAAGCGTAAATAATTTATACAGATCTATGTAATTTATTCGACCCGTTAATTTATCTTACAGTGCAGTGTTTTAGACTTCCAAATGTACTTCAAAAACACGATTGTTTATGTGTTAATTTCTATTCTAATAAAGTGATTAATTTACAGATTTTAAACAAACGTTTACCGCAGAACTCCACATAGCCCCTTAAGCGAAAATAATATTGCGTTTTAGAAAAAAATGCTTCAAACAAAAGCTATAGACAATAGAATTTTCAACAACTATTTTCCTTAGTTGTTTTTGTAAAATTAATATTGGTGAAGATATTGTTACAATAATAAGTGTCACGAGTTTGTTATATCTCAGTAATTATTATCGGATCAAAAAATAGTTTAAACAAAAGTTGTGTATAATTAAATTATAAACAACTTTTATTTAAAACAAAAATGTATAATATGAATATTTTTCTAAATACTATTTATTCAGTTTAATTTAAATAAATATTTAAATATTTAATCAATATGCCCGTTAATAATAAATGTCTAAAATGCTTAAAAGATGTGCTCGGGCTTATCAAGATCTGAAATTCAATTTATCAACTCGAACGTAAGTGTAAGCTATCACTGTAACAAATGCGCCAACTAAAAGTCAAAGATCTCTGAATTACGACAACTTATCTTGGACCTAAAAACCGAAATAGAATCTATAAAAAATTCCGCTTAACGTCAAAGTAGTTGTCCTACCGCATGTGCTGAGGATATTATTACCGAAGTAGCGGATCGTCAACGTAGATCTGTAAATGTCATAATTTTCAATCTAAATGAGGGCGGCAGCAGTGAACAGAACAAGACCTGATTGATGAGGAAAAAGTAATAAACAAAATTTCACCCGTATCTTCCGCTGATATTATCAAAACATTCCGTCTAGGTTAAACTCGCGGTGATTAGCCTCGACCATTAAAAATTATATTCAATAGCAGTGACGCCGCAATAAACTTAATTTGTAATAACAAGAAACTCAAAGAATTGAATAGTATAATTTTTGTGCGTTCTGACTTAACCAAAATGCAACTGGATCATTTGTCTAATCTACGGAAAGAACTGTACGAAAGGTTGTCAAATGGTGAAACAGACATTACGATTCGCTATATACAGAGTGTGCCCAGAATTATCAAAGTAAAAAACTAAATAAACCTTGATTAGATGTAAAAGCCTTAGAGTCTACTAAGAGCTTTATTAATCATAGTAGTTCAAACAATGTCTCTACTCACCGAATATCGTGTTATTACCAGAATGTATGGGGTTTAAATAGTAAATTAAATGATTGTTACCTGTCTATAATAGAATCTGATCTGCCAATTATTGCTCTAACCGAGACCTGGCTTTTAACTCAGTTGCGACTACGGAGCTTATTAATGATAGCTACAACGTATACAGATCTGATCGCCGTTTTAAAGCTTCAGGTATTTTGCGTGGAGGCAGATGTTTTCTAGCAGTAAAGAAATCTTTAAACTCGTCTGTAGTTAATTTTATTGAATTTGCTAGTATATTACCGGCCAATGTTGACATTTTTATTGTAATGGTCAATGTCGCTCACATCCACATACATATAATAAACCTTTATATTCCTCCATCTTGTCTACTTGAAGATTATCATCTTGTTGTAAAATTTCTACAATTTGTTCTGGTTAAGGTTAGAAGTCATATTATTATCCTGGGCAATTTTAATATCCCAAATTTTGTAAACTTGACGCAAAACTCTCAGTCTGCTTTTATTATTACTAGTTTCACTATTAATCTCAACCTCAAACAATATAACACAATACTCAACTCAAACAACGGAATGCTGGATCTAATATTTTCTGACTTAGATCTTAACCGTCATACATTATGATGCTACAATAGTTCCTGAAAACATTTACCATCCTGCACTTAATTTCGAATTTGCCATCACACATCATAGAATGCATACTTTTACATCTAATCGACAAAGTCCTTCTTATAACTTCAAGAAGGCGATCCTGCCACTTCTTTATCGTCTACTTCTTAATGTCGATTGGACTCCTTTTATATGTTTGTAATGATGTGGACCGCGCATATAATTTTCTGGGGGGGGGGGGGGGGGGGGGGGGGGGGGGGGGGGGGGGGGGGGGGGGGGGGGGGGGGGGGGGGGGGGGGGGGGGGGGGGGGGGGGGGGGGGGGGGGGGGGGGGGGGGGGGGGGGGGGGGGGGGGGGGGGGGGGGGGGGGGGGGGGGGGGGGGGGGGGGGGGGGGGGGGGGGGGGGGGGGGGGGGGGGGGGGGGGGGGGGGGGGGGGGGGGGGGGGGGGGGGGGGGGGGGGGGGGGGGGGGGGGGGGGGGGGGGGGGGGGGGGGGGGGGGGGGGGGGGGGGGGGGGGGGGGGGGGGGGGGGGGGGGGGGGGGGGGGGGGGGGGGGGGGGGGGGGGGGGGGGGGGGGGGGGGGGGGGGGGGGGGGGGGGGGGGGGGGGGGGGGGGGGGGGGGGGGGGGGGGGGGGGGGGGGGGGGGGGGGGGGGGGGGGGGGGGGGGGGGGGGGGGGGGGGGGGGGGGGGGGGGGGGGGGGGGGGGGGGGGGGGGGGGGGGGGGGGGGGGGGGGGGGGGGGGGGGGGGGGGGGGGGGGGGGGGGGGGGGGGGGGGGGGGGGGGGGGGGGGGGGGGGGGGGGGGGGGGGGGGGGGGGGGGGGGGGGGGGGGGGGGGGGGGGGGGGGGGGGGGGGGGGGGGGGGGGGGGGGGGGGGGGGGGGGGGGGGGGGGGGGGGGGGGGGGGGGGGGGGGGGGGGGGGGGGGGGGGGGGGGGGGGGGGGGGGGGTGGGGGGGGGGGGGGGGGGGGGAGGGGGGGGGGGGGGGGGGGGGGGGGGGGGGGGGGGGGGGGGGGGGGGGGGGGGGGGGGGGGGGGGGGGGGGGGGGGGGGGGGGGGGGGGGGGGGGGGGGGGGGTTGGGGGGGGGGGGGGGGGGGGGGGGGGGGGGGGGGGGGGGGGGGGGGGGGGGGGGGGGGGGGGGGGGGGGGGGGGGGAGGGGGGGGGGGGGGGGGGGGGGGGGGGGGGGGAGGGGGGGGGGGGGGGGGGGGGGGGGGGGGGGGGGGGGGGGGGGGGGGGGGGGGGGGGGGGGAGGGGGGGGGAGGGGGGGGGGGGGGGGGGGGGGGGGGGGGGGGGGGGGGGGGAGGGGGGGGGGGGGGGGGGGGGGGGGGGGGGGGGGGGGGGGGGGGGGGGGGGGGGGGGGGGGGGGGGGGGGGGGGGGGGGGGGGGGGGGGGGGGGGGGGGGTGGGGGGGGGGGGGGGGGTGGGGGGGGGGGGGGGGGGGGGGGGGGGGGGGGGGGGGGGCACGGCATTATTTTATTAAAAGCATATTGTGTTTTATGGTCATATTTTGGTCTATGTAATCCACCCTTAGCTTATGTCTCAATATTTATGAATCACCCTGTATATAACCAGATCTCACCTCGAATAACTAGCCTATTATCTCCAAATCAGCATGGTTTTCTCAAACATAAATCCACAACTACAAATCTTAGTAATCTTTCAAACTACGTGGAACATCCCTCAATACCAAAGGTCAGGTGGATGTTATCTTCATTGACTTCTCTAAAGCATTCGACTCAATCGATCATATTGTCTTATGTCAAAAACTTCTATCATTTGAATTTCATAGTATGATCATCAAGTTTTTAAATCGTACCTATCAGAAAGAAAAGCGTATGTTGAATATTGGGGTCATAAATCATCTGTCTTTTTCTCCATCGTCTGGAGTACCACAAAGTTCCAATTTAGGTCCTTACTATACAACATTTTCATAAATGACATTATTTATGAAATAGACGTCGAATGCCTCTTATTTGCTGATTATCTGAAGATTTTTACCAAAATTGTTTCCGAGCAAAGCTGTATACGTCTCCAGAATAACCTTTACGCTTTATCATCATGGTGCAATCGAAATCTTCTCTCACTTAATATAAGTAAATGTAAAGTCTTATCCTTTAGTAGACAAAAACACCCTCTGCACTTCTATTACTCTATAAACAATATATGCCTTCAGAGAGTAACCATTAGTCGGAACCTTGGGGTGACGTTTGATTGTAAGTTTACGTTTTAAAACTATATTAACAATTTGACATGTTCTTCCTTAAAAACACTAAGATTTATTACTCGTAACACACGTAACTTTGTAAAAATGGACGCTTTTAAACTTCTATTCGTTACGCTGGTCCGTTTTAAATTAGAATATGCCTCAATTATTTGGAAACCGTATACCAAACATCACAAACTAATGTTAGAGGCAGTGCAACAAAGATTTTTAAAAGTAATGTGGTATAGGACTTATGGAATCTATCCAGCCAGGGGAGTTCCACAGGAAAATCTGTTAAAAGAATTGATTTTTATTCTCTAGAATCGCGCAGGTTAATATCAATGGTTGTGTATTTGTTTAAATTAATAAACGATCTTAATGATGATTCCCATTTGCTATCTACATTGTGTTTCAATGTTCCCTCACGTAAACTTAGAAGTCATCCAACTTTCTACATTCCAAAGTATAATTCAAATGTTATGCTTCATTCACCAATTCAGGAAATGTGTCGAATTTTCAATCACTTACAAAGTTGAGCTGATATAGATATTTATCATCTAACTTTAAAAAAATTTACAAAATCGTTATATGATTCTATAACGAGTATATATTGTAATTGTGTATAACTTTTTTATGTTACGTGTTATATGTGTGATATTTACTTATTCACTAGCATTACTATAAGTTTTGTTTATTTGTAGATTGGAGATTCTACTTTGTTATTTTCTTTATTATTCATAATGTTAATTTTTGTTTATCTTTTCTGTCCGGGATACATTGAATTTATGTTAAGTTAAGTCTTATGATATTGTTCATTCAACCTAACTTATAATTGCTTTATTACTGTGTATATGTACTGTGTCTTGTCTCACTCATTAATGGATTCCTTCTGTCAGAGTGGGACAAAAAAATAAAATAAAATAAAATAAAAAATAAATTAAAATAATATAAATTATAAACAACTTTTATTTAAAACAAAAATGTATAATATGAATGTTTTCTAAATATTATAAAAATTCGAAAATCTGTGTAAATTAACGGCCTTTTTTGGCTACGTATTTTATACCCAAAATCTAATCAGATTTTTGGAATTATAAATAATGTTTTTGTTTTCTTGGAATCTTCTTTACATACGGACGGACGACCGGCCGTTGGACATAACATTTTTTGCTTTATTGTAACGTAGTAACTCTAATTTGTCAAAAAGTGAAAAAAAAGGAGTGTTAAATTTTTCGGTTTGGAAACCGTCGCATAACTCCCCATCTTATTTCATAAAGTGTGGAGTAAAAAATTAATTCGTTCTGCTACCATTAATAAATATAATTAAAACACAAGCTGTAAATAATAAAGTATAAAACTTTAATATTTACACATAAAATTTTCATTGAAGATACTCTTAATTTCACATTTTACTATAACAAGAAAAATTGAAATTTTATAGACTAATAAAGCTAGATCGGTTATGGTTCAAAGTGTAGTACCAAATAATAATGTTCGTGTTCCATAAATTTATTGCTTTATTCAAAAATAACCTTTCATTAGAATATAAAACTTTGCATTTTCATTCTTAATCAAGGCGTCATACATGTTATAGAAGTATAAAACCTAGTAAGGTTTAGAAAACGTGGGTGTATATGTTTTAGAATCGACAATTTTTGTCGTTTCCGTACATTATTCGTTTCTATCAATATAAAAAAAAATATTTAATTATTTTTAATTTTATCTTAAACGTGTTAATTTGAAGTTAAAAAAGAAAACTCATTAATAACTTTTAAACAAATTGAATGCAATTAAGGAACACTTTAAAATAATTAATTAGAAACTCAGCGGTTTGTAATGAAAAAAAATTGTCAATTACTCAATCAGTTTTTATTAATTTTTATTAAACCTTCAAGTAGAATATATTTTTTTAAATAGACTTTAAAAAGTAATTAATTCTTATAACAGTCTAAAACCATTTTGTCGATTTTGATAATTGCATTAGAAACCATTAAAAATTGAAACGTCTCTAGTGTTTTAAGTACAAAATGCATCAATTTGAGTTTTTCCCATAAGTAGTAGTTAACATATTGACTACAAATTAATTGAAAAAAAAATTGCACATTTTGAAATAAACGGCAAAATTAATAAATAAAATTATACTCTATTTTAAATTTCTTTCAAATTTTACAAAGATACAGTTTAGATTATAATTAAACAATTATTATTGTTTTAACCAAAAGATTAATTAATGGAGTTCTATGTTAAACCAACTGAAATAGTTTTGAAAGATTATCTGTCGATTTAAAATTTGAGTTAAATTTTACAAGATAAGAACAAACTAATGTTAGTTTAAAAATTTAAAAAATAATTTTAGTGCTAAGGTACAGGGTTATACACTATAAATTACCCACCCTTTACTATCGTTATTATTGCTCCTAGAAAAATATGTTATACATGAAAGTTGTAAGGTTTTAACTAAGTTTTCTTAAAATGCTATCAATAGTTCAGTTACTCGCCGTTTACAGGGCAAAACCAAAATGTGATGTTTTTTTTTAATGTAACACTATATATTATTACATTTTTTCTAATTTCAAAAATATATTATTTGTTATCCTTATCTTGAGTCATTATTGAGTTATTAATCGTAGAAAAACACATTTTCGACGAATGTTAAAATTTACATTCATTTTACATTATCTCTGTCGGCAAAAATGTGAACTTAAAAATCGTCGTATAATGAATTACTTTAGTGTCGATTTACTACCCATTTTTGATACTTTAGTGAGATTTCGTAAAAATACGTTTTGTTACATTGATAAAACATGTTACTAAATAAATGAGTTCAAAAATAAAAAAAAATGCTATTTTGTAATAATAAATATTTAGTTGAAATGCATAGTATTTACCTCTGTGTTACGTTCTCATTTTTCTTTAATTTTATATTATTAAAAATAACTTAATGTTAATATTTATAATTATTTTTAGTCATTATATCACATTACCATTACATGACATTTCTATCATAAAATAGCCGAGACCATCATATCAGAAAAGGCCGGAAATAGTTATTTATGTAACAAGGACAAAAAGTGCACTTTTATGTACGAGACTGAATTTGCTGGCCGAGGCGTCAACCGAGGCAAGCAAACAGGCGAGGTTATTAAAAGGACTTTTTTCCGAGGTACATATTAATTTTTTCCGTTGACCTTAAATTAATTAATTTTCTATTTTTACCGTTTACTGAAAACAAAATGTTTAGTAATTTTAAACAAGAATTTTACGTTTGTTCTGATTTTACTGTACTTAATTTTCACTTCACCGTTCAGTATTGTAACATTTGTGTAAAAATTTATTAAAGGAAATAAAGGCTTTCCGCGTTCGAATATTGTGCCGATTAAGCAGGGGCCGACTCATTTTGTTGGTAAATGCGGCGATAGATGTTTGTTTACTAAAACATAACCTTATCTAATGGTATAATTTCCGAAAATGCGTAATTTGTTGTTAACAAGAAAATTATTTATTTTGAAAAGGAATAATAAATCAACTACTTTTTTCACAAAACTAAATGTGAAGAATAATTTTTTTATAATAATTGTAAAATGAGAGCAATTACTAATGTTAATACCAGATGTCGAACTAGCAGAAAGGGAAATATTTTCAGTACTCTGAGAATTTTCCATCAAAACATTTGGATCGTTAACTGTAGCGAACGACCGTTCAGGTAAACAGATGGTACCCATTGAACTGTGTGAAGCTTCGCCACTAGCACCAGCTAATATTTTTCTCGATATATTTATCTTAGACGCAATGGAATCTTTCACGTACCCTTCTGATACTGTGGAACTCTTTCATCCTCCATGTCTTTTTAATGTTAAGACGTCAACCCCACATTCTTCTAACAGTGATGCAGATGTCCTACGGTAGCAATGACTTGTATAGCCTGGTGGATCTGGCAAGTTTAAATAGCTTGCAATCAAACTTGGGATTTTTGCAAAAGTGTGAACTCCTACAACTTGTGTAGAACACTTTCCAAGTTTGTTGTAATTGACAAAGTTTGGTGATTGCAATGTGCAGGTCTTAAAACAGCATATTTTCTGAATAAATTCAGAGGATTTATTTCTTCAAAGATGTCATTACCTACAGTGTAAGTTAGTTTTTTCCCATTTTTAGAATCCGGTATAGTTATTACTAGTAAATCATCTTTGTCAACGATATCTTCAAATCTCATTTTACGAAGCTCATCCCTGCGACAAGCACCGGCAATTCCTATCAGCAAACAGACCTGTAAGATAGCCGTTAATTTATAAAGCCAGATATTTTAAATATTTTCAAATGTTACCTTCCACATAAGGTATGGTACATCAGGAGCGTCACGAAGAAATCGATTTATCTCATCTCTAGCAAATACATTTGACTTTTTTGTTTTATAGCTTTTTTTAAGAACGCTAATAATTTAGTATAGTATTTGCTGATGTCAATATTATCGTTTATTGAAAACGTTGATTTCAACATTAAGTAGATGGACCATAATGTTGAGGATTTGCATGTTTCTGCCTTTGTTGAAAAGTATGCCAAAAATACATTTTCTGTTGCGTTTTGAACTTTATTTATTTGGTACCATTCCTTAAACATTGTGTATTGTTTTTTATATAAAAACTGCGACTTTTCTGGTAGCAACTGCAGTGTTGCATTGGTCGCTAGTTTCTGAAGTTCCGATGGAGTGTTGCTGTAATTACTATCACTATCGTCAGACATAATAATACATTTATTTAAACTAGCACACAATGTAGACAAGCAAATTTAAACAATATCTTTTGTTTGTTAAATTAACTTATTTGTTTATAACAATCACATAATTTTTATAAGAGCACTTGATTATGATAGGTAATAGGTAAAACATGTACTTTTTTATAATTTATTAAAATAATAAAAATTACATTTAGGTAGTGTTATTTTTAGGTATATTTAAAAATGTAGTTATAGTTGGATCCTACCCTCAAAATTAATACATTTCTTTAATTGTTTATGATCAAAGATATAATGAAGTTTCTCATATCAAACACATTAAAGTCGATTCTTACTAATAGGACATATAATAGTTATAAGACTGAGTTTGTACCGTGGTCAGACTTATATAATCATTTTATATTCAATAAAAATATTGCCTGACCGTAAGAAAGTATACAAACGTAGTTTTTTGATTCACTCCAAAAATGTTTCAAAAAATTTAATAATCTTCTTTCAGCTTATTGAAAACTGTGAAATTCACCTTGTTTTTGTGTACGAATAAATCTTGAACCCAGTAATGTTGATGGCTTATATGATTTTATTTTTGTTTTTCCTGCGACAGAATCAATTATCAAATTATTTTTCACAAGTAATTACTGTTCTTGTGTTTTCCATTAGCATTATTACTTATTTACATCAATCAAATACAGTAATAGAAAGGTACCCACAATTAACTCACTTCTACTGTAAGTTTTTGTATTTCATGATCGTGAAAATTTTGTATTGGAACTCCGCTCCTGTATTGAAATGTTACAATAAAATTGTCTAAAGCAACCTCAAGTCGTATGAATTCTGTCTTACCTTATAAATGAATAACTTTAATGAAGTTAAAGTGGTACATATTGAAAACAATGTATCGAGTATTGTGAGATTACAACTAGGCTAAAAATGTAAGTTTGTGTTATATCTCGAAAATCAAGAGGGTTATGACATTTTGAGTAATTTTATCGAATTCTACGTAAAAATATGTATAAGATGTCATTTTTAGTTCAGTTCTAAAGTAAGTAGTAGTGGAACAGGACAACATTAAAAAAATCGACTGTTTTCAGTTTTTTCACAAAATTTCAAAAAGTTGAAGACATATGTCAAATTTGAAAAAAGTTTAACATTTTGCTTGTAATTCTGCCCAACTTTCCTAATTTAACCGATTACCTATTTTGCATATTAAGAAAGTTACCCATGTCATGAGATAGATTATGGGCACCCTGTATATATTGGTTCTGAATTTGTATCCTATACATATCGTAATAAAAATTTGTATCTAAATAAATTTTATTAGAGTACAGATTGTAAAACTAATATATGAATTACAATGCAGGAGTAGAAAAAATATATTATCAAATACAATAACAGTCAAATTGTGATTATCTGCAAACACTAGTTAAATGCTGTCAATTGTATGTTCAGCATAATATTTTCCAAATTTAAAACAACTTGTAAATATGAAATAGAAAATTTGCTGTATATAATGCTGACAAAATCATGTATTTTAGGAACTTCCTTTTGTGTTAACAAAAAAGTTTTAAAAGGATGTTTGTGTAATCAATAATACAACCAAAAGAACCTAAAAATTTGCAAATTGAGAAGTATAATTGACCGTAAAATCAAGCAAATGGTTATTGTTGGCAAATTGCGAGTAAATACATGTATTTTTGGAAACTTTTGTGAAACAGACTTTTGTAGCAGAATTATCAAGAAGAAGCAAAATAAACAATTGCAGACAACAAAGTTATTAACAACATCACATTTTGCTTGAAAAATATAAAAAATCTTTAATTAAGGCAGTTCTCTCAGGGAGCTATAAAGTTTATGTAAATTTATCTCGCTTATTTTTAGAAATGTTTTCTTGATTTTGCACAAACATATGGCTAACATTATTATTTATGTTGTGCAGGGGCTATTTTTTCTATTTTCGTCTTCGTTGTATTTAATTTAATTAAAACGTAAAATAATAGAAAAATGGATTTCCTTATAAGCCCAAATTTCGACTCCTGCGCGACATAGATAATAATTTTCTGACAACCCTCATTTTTTTTTTAATTTTTACTTAAAAATCAATGAGAAAAATTAACATTAAGTAAACGATAAATACTGAAAACTCTTGGAGAATTGTGAAATGAATGTACTCGCGGGTGAATTTTTCTGAGCACAACAGGCCAGACTTGGAAGCCGATTAATATTAATAGATAAATAATATATTGTTGAATTGTTGATGTCAATTTTTTTTGTACATGACGCCAATTTTAAACAGTTTTAGAAACAGAAAAAACAACAAAAAGCTATTTATGTAACCAGAAATAAAAATAGTGAACCGCCTACTAGAAATCTAAAATTGTCCTGAGTGATAGAACAGCCTTTACCAAATTTTAATTTATTAATAAATGATTTTATTAAAATTATAAATAAATTGTTTCTTTTTAAATAAAAATTGTTTATTAGTTATCTGGTCGTTATTAAATAAGGTTGTGCTATTTTATTAAAAGTGTAAAAGTAAAATTACTTAAAAAGAACAGTCATCTAACAAAATAATTTACATTTTGTGGTTGTACCAACAAACAAAAAATACTTGATTTTAACCAGTGGCGACCCAATTAATATTGTCTTAAAAAATGAAATCTTTATTGATTTATCAGCTGATAATGTAATACATTAAAAAAATTCTTTTGATACATAGTACATTTAAAGTGGTATTACAGATATTAAGAATTTATTTTTGAAAATTTTACAGCCTGTAGCTGAAACGTTAAGACGTTTAGAACATACGTTTTTTCTTAACGTCTATATTTTACTTACTTATTTGAAATCGAATAATTTTCCTTAACCCGTCTGTACTCTCATACAAGACAATCTAATTTTACCAGCAAATTCTTCGAAAATCTATGTAGAACACCGTTTCATTCAGGGATAATCACAAACATTTGTATGAATCAAGATTTTAGCCAAGAGGTCAGGGTCTTTAATACATTCCTGGCTAAAATCTTAAAATATTATACGGAAGGAGATAAATTGACGCCATGCTTATATGAATGTTTTTATTATTTTAAAATTGGAATTCCCCACGTTTTATACAATATGTTTTTCTAGGGTCGTTAATCAAGTTTTAAAATTATCTTCTAAAACAATTAGTCATTACTCTATTGTCTGTTAAAACAAACAAATTCTATACACTCGATGAAGATGTAGCAACCAGTAAGGATTCACCAATTCAATTCTACTATTGTAATGCTTATGTTTTGTAATTGTAAATTTATTGATACGTTTATAGAAATTTTGGATTTAACTACGTTATCAAAAAAATTGGCTCAAAACGTCATGCGCAGTTGGCGATCGTCCATTGAATTATGTTCTGTAGAATTTATTAAAATTTAGTTTAATCGTTTAAGCTTTAATGTTTGGTAATTGATTGATAACATACATATCGTTGGTCGTACATCGATAGTTTCTGACCCTTTCGTATACAAGGAAAATGGCGTCAAGAATTCGTTGCACCGATAAATTACCATATTGGATAATCTTGTTTGAACTGAAAGTTGCAACCCAATTTACATAGCACAAATGGAAGCCGCTGTTATCGCTACAATTCGTTGCTACTGTATTGGAAGAATTTAAATCGCCTGCAGTCAAGAAATTGATAAAATTTCAATTGATATTGTAAAGGAAAATCTTATCAACTCTAAATAGACTCGCATACAGAGGTATAAATTTCTGATTTTGTTGATTGCATACATTTTGAAGGTATCCCATTCTTCACCATTATTTCGTCGTCGATTTTCATTGTCAATTTTGTCAAATGTAACTTGTTTACACTCTTAATTTGCCTTGTTTGTTTATTTGCGTTATCGTGGAATTAAATGATTTCGTTGTGAAGCAAAGCATTGAAAATTGAAAACACAAATAAAATTTGCATTTAGTTATCAAATCTATAATTGTTAACGTAAATTATTGTAAATTGATTAGTTAATAAAAGATGTGAAAGATACATCTTATCTTAATATCAATTTATATTATTAGTGTCTTTTTTTAGTTTTATCATATATTTTCTCTGTCAAAATGTGTTACAACTATTAGATTAAAAGATACGTTTGTTTCTGTTTGACCAGTTTATTTAAAATGCAATAAATAGACTAATTATAGTAATTTCGTGAGGGTTTGTCTTACATCTGCTGTAGTATCGATCAGTTTCCAAATTTTAAGTTAATTTTTTTGATGGAGATGTTATATTTTTATATTGTCGTTGCAAACAAAGTACTAAAAGTGGTAAAGTTTTTTTAATAACCAAATCACTGTATAGGAAATACAATGTATTAGCTGTGTGGACGCAAACAAACTGGGATATGCGAAATAACGTAAAATGAATAAATCAAAAGTTTGATTATTTTATACCCATTTTACAAATTACAAATGACTCTTTTTATTTATTTATATATTTATTGATTAATCGCCCAACAGCTTAATACAACTTAGAACAATATCTTAAACTTAAATTAAATTTTATTTCTACAAACAATTTAAAAAATTAAAAATTAAAAACAAATAAAGTTATAAACAGTTACAAATAAAAAAAAACCAAAAATACTAAGTATTTTGAAAATAAGAAGCTAATTTCTTACATTAAGTGGTGCTACACCTGAATTTATTAGGAAGCTAAAATTAATTTTTAGAGGATACCATTATAGATGTAACAGTTCTTGATCACTAGACAAATGTATTTTTGTACTTCCTATGTGTATATAAAAAAAACATTATTGTGTTGTATATTTTAGAAAATTGACATAATGCTGTTTTTTCGAATACCATTTAGTGTTTTGTAAATCTAATTACGGACACTAAATAGTTTTATGTTACCTATGCAGTAAAATGCAAACAACTTTGAAAGTATTTATACAATTTGTTTGAAAATTCCTCATATCAACCGTAGATAACATCTGAATGTGTAACGATTTTGATTGTTTTAAAAAATAAGTTGTGTCAATAAAAAAACAGGATTTATATTATTTCGCAAAATTCAGAAGAATTGGAGACTTGCGCATAATGTTGCTGCGTGCAAAAGGAGTATAAAATAAATTGGAGTTTCTTGTTGGTTGTTGAGGCACATAAAAGATAATTGATTTAAGTAATTCAAGACATTCTATTAAATTATGGAGTAAGCCATATAAGAATTTTATGCTCGTTATTTTTCGACGTAAATCTAATTAACTTTAATTTAATTTAATAACACGTATTGACGATAACCTCTGTCTAGGTAAGAACCAGAGAAAGTGCACAATCGTTGCACGAAACGTTGCCCGAAAAAACTTTTAGTGGTTGTTGGTGCCCCTCCTCAAAGAAAAAGGAATCACAAAAATCATTTTTGGATATTTTCAAAGCTAATTTTGTGGGTTACATACAATGGGCAGCAAATTAAAAAACCGTATTCAAGTTTAGGTCAAAACAACAAAAAAATAATAACTTAAGTACGTTAATGTTGGAAAAAGATTTCAAATTTCTAATAACAAAATCCAATAATTTAAGCGACACATCTAGATTTTTTAATATGATGCACAAACGAAAACTTCGAATCAAATCAGATACCCAAACCTTTCAACAGTACTACTCTCTTCAAGTCTACATTATTTATTTTATACTAAAAAATAGTAGGATGTTGTTTTCTACTGAATGACATAACTAAACACTTTTCAACTTTTAATTCGAGACAATTAAGGTTACACCACAGCTGAAGCTGATTGAATTGTAACTGTAAATCATAACAATTATCTAGACAAGTTATAGAACGAAATATTTTTAAATCATCAGCAGAGAATAGTTTTTTGCAAGAAATTGAAATAGTAATGTCATTGATGAACAAGTTTGATCTTTGTGGTGCCCCTGAAGGTACAATGAATGTTAAATGACGAAAAAATTGCACTTTCCTTATCACTAGTTTATTTCAACTTGGTTTACCACGGTTTTAATGCCAACGGCATCATTTTTAAAGTTTTTTTTACATTTTAGCCCTAAAAATTAAATAAAAATTACAATTTTCGGTTATATAGATGTAGTCAGGCGTAACTTACTAAGAGTATAATAGAATTAAAATTTACTTAAAATTAATCTAGTAATCAGATATTCATAATATTTTTTTTCTTTTTGTATTTATCTTGTATTTAACAATGTATAAAACGGAAATGATGGCAACATAATTGAATAAAGACAAGTGAGTGTCTGAACGACAAGTCAAAAGAAATGGAAGGGGTTAGCAACTTACAATGCATAACAAAATTGAAGTTACACTAAGATGATTTTGATAAATTTGAAATTCGGTTTGAGTATAAGTTATTATATATAATATTATTGAAAATATTTTTAAAAAACAATTTAACAGCTTTAAACAGAATATGTTATTATTAATAGAAAAAAAAATTTGATGAGTTTTCCATCAGAATTAAAGGCGTTGAAGACGAGGTAAAAAATATTCGTGGTGAACTTGATAATCTAAAATCTTCGAATCTAAACACTACCAATGAGTTAAACTTTGAAGAAGTTATGAGTGAAATTGATGAACGTCGTCAACGTTCATACAATGTTCTCTGTTTTACAATATTTCGGAGTCTTCTTCATTAATTCTAGAAGAAAGGGTAGCCGAAGACCTTAAAAAAAATCACAAGATTTTATCTCCTTTAGGTACTTTTGCTGCTCCAAAGAAAGTTTTTCGTGTTGGAATAAAAAAGAATGGTGTTAATCGCCCTATAAAGATTGCATACAACACTGTAGAAGATGCAAAGGATGTACTTCGTTCCAATAAAATAAATCATAATCGCTTGTTTCATTTTAGATCGGACTTGACTCAAAGGCAAAGAAACCACAACAAAGAAACAATTAAAGAATTATATATACTTAGCTTTTATTGTTACTAATAAAAGTAATGTTCCTTCAGATGCTTCAAAATACTGAATGTTTATTATCAAAATGTTGGTGGAATTCGTACAAAATTGGAACTCTTTTCTGTAAACGTTAATTGTAGTTTTTATAATGTACTAATAATAACTGAGTCTTGGCTTTGTGATAAAATTAATAATTCAGAACTGAGTCTTTATAATTACAATATTTTTCGTAAAGATCGTAATTTTTAACAAGTAAAAATCTAGAGGTGGAGGTGTCTTATTGCTTGTCAAAAACATTTTGATGCTTCTGTTATTTTTGTTAGTGAAACAGTTGAAAGCATCTTCGTTTGTATTTCTGTTAATAGAAGCAAAATTATTATTGGTGGTGTATATTTACCGCCTGACTCTTCGATTGATACATATAAATCACACTGCTCTGATTTAGAGCATGTGTCAAATCAATTTAGTGACGATCCAATTATTATAGCAGGTGATTATAACTTGCCTGACTATAAGTGGAATAATAAAAAAAATGATTCAAATATTGTTTATTGTCCAAAATTTGAAAAAATTTATACGTCTTATGCATTTCTGGGACTAAAACAAATCAATAAAATATCTAATAATCGAAGAGTTTTTTTTAGATTTAGTGTTTTCTAATATCGAAGATTTACAAATTGATTTAGCATTTGATCAGGTTTGTGAAACTAGTGCTCACCATGTTCCGTACTGTTGGTCAATTAATTTGTTAGACAATATAACTAATTTGTCTTGCAGTTTTGAAATCTTTAATTTTTGCCAAGCAGACTATACATTATTAAACGACTACTTTGCAACAGTTAATTGGGATTTGTGTTTTAATGGATTGAAGGTGGATGATCAGTTAGATGTTTTTATAATATTATTTATGATGCCATAGGTAAATATGTTCCTAAAAAATTATTAGACACAATACTACCTCATACCCAAAGTGGTTTAATTCAGAGCTTATTAGAATTTGCAAAGAAAAGAGAAAGGTTCATGCTAAATATAAAACATCAGGTAATCAATTAGACTATCTTTATTTTAAAACATTACGATCACGATGTAATATACTGAAACAACGTCTTCATAATGCATACATTGATGATGTTAACGCTTGTATTAATGATAATCCAAGGTTTTTGTGGAAATTTATTAGTGATAAAAAATGTCAACGTACTATTCCTAATGTGATGAGTTACAATGATGTTTTGGCTTCTAGTGGAGATAGTATAGTGGAACTGTTTGCAAAATTTTTGCTTCTGTATACAACAATGACAATAGTACTAATACTTATGGAACCTCAGAAATCAAGCACGAGATAAATGATTCAGGATTTAGTATTAGTCTATCAATGGTTTTGATGTAATTTCCAGCCTAAAAATGTCTAACACTGCAGGTCCTGATGGTGTACCTTGTAAATTTATCAAGAATTGTGTCTTTACATTGTCGAAGCCTTTATGGTTGCTATACAATTCTTCTATTTTGTCTGATGTATTTCCGGAGAAGTGGAAATGTAGCTTTATTTCGCCAATTTTCAAATCTGGTAATCGTCAGGTGATAAACAATTACAGAGGTGTATGTAAACAATCTATCATACCTAAAATATTTGATTCAATTATTTCTGAACAAATTCAGTGGATGTGTACAAGTTTAATTACTCCAAAACAACATGGTTTTTATAAGAAACGTTCTAGTTTGTCGAATCTTTTGGAATATTATACATTCTTAAACGAGGCATTCACTGCGAGAATTCAAGTTGATTCGGTTTATACCGATTTTTCAAAAGCATTTGATCGAGTAAATCATGATCTTCTCTTAATGAAACTTAGACATATCGGCTTTTCTAATAAGAGTTTGAACTGGGTGTCTTCTTACTTAAAAGATAAAACACAACAAGTGAAAATAGGTCCTTACCTTTCGCAACCTTTTAAAGTAACGTCTGGTGTGCCACAGGGATCACATTGTGGCCCTATACTTTTTATTCTGTTTATTAATGATTTAGCACAGTCTTTCTAACATAGCAATTTTTATTTTACGCTGATGATCTGAAAATATTTAAGCCAATTGCTTCTTTTAGTGATTGTGAACATCTCCAAGCTGACTTG
The DNA here is from genome assembly GCA_030710515.1 of Abscondita cerata. NCBI lineage: Eukaryota > Metazoa > Arthropoda > Insecta > Coleoptera > Lampyridae > Abscondita > Abscondita cerata. The sequence continues at coordinate 101,909 of JALBCR010000959.1, forward strand.
AATAAACTTTTGAATGGTGCTCTAGAAATAGTTTGTACCTTAACATTGAAAAATGCAAATATATTACTTTTACACGCAATCGTGAAATCATAACAATTCAATATCAGATAGGTAGCAATTGTTTGGAATCTGTTAAAGTAATTAGAGATCTTGGAGTGTTTTTGACTCAAGATTATCTTTTAAAAATTATTATCATTTTTTATTTCGGAAATGTATTAATATGTGGGGATTTATCTGGAGACATTGCAAGAATTCGGCATTAAAAATTTTATATTTTGCCTATGTTAGATCGCACTGAGATTATTGCCTACCTGTTTGGTATCCAGTTTATAATACAGATAAGCATTTACTAGAAAGAACCCAAAATAAGTTTTACATGGATATTATCTACTTGTAAAGTTCAACTGCTTGATCGACGAAGACAAGTTTCAGACATATGTGTGCTGCATGATATTATTAATTATAAGCTAGACATGAGTCTAATTTCTAAATTAACATTCTTGGTCCTAGAGTTTCCAGAACCCAAACCATTTTCCGCATTGATCATGTTACGACTAATCTAGGTGATAACCATCCTATTAGAAGGATGATGCTTTTGGCAAATAAACACTGTTCAAAAAAGTCAATTAGTTTATTTGGTTCAAACAAATTTAATTTTAAGAAAAACGTTATGTTTGAAGTTGAAAACAATAATTAGTTTTTATACTATGTAATTTTAAGTTACTAATAAATAAATAAATAAAACAGATTTTTTTGTTATTCTTTAAGGATGCACTATTAATACTATTAATATTAATATTATATTGATTTTTTACCATTTTATTTCTAATGTTATTATTATTTTTATATTTTTCTTTATTGTAATTGGAGATTTCCGTAATAAAATATTATTATTATTATTATTATTATTATTATTATAAGTTGTTTCGATATATAAACTTTTTCAAGATTTAAAATGGTATGATCGTTGTTAATTACGTATAAAAGGTTTTGGTTGGAAAAAAGTTCAAAATTATAATTTGTTTCGAGCATATGGTTAGCAAAATTGGATTTATTAGGTTGATCAAGTCTAATAGCATTGGAATGTTCTTTTGAATCTAATTGCAAGCAATCTTCCAGTAGAACCAACATACCTAATTTAAAGAGTAAGTGCTGCAAGAAAGTTTATTAACACCTTTTTTATCTAATAGGTTTGAATTATCTGTGTTTTTTTTTATCAAGTTTAAGGGGTTGTTGGTACGAAAAGAAAGTTTAATATTGTATTTTTTATAAAGTTTTGTAAAGTTGTAAAATTATTGTAATTGATAGATGTAGTTAGAAGTCTATGAATGTATCAGTGGAAAGTGGATAACTTATGAGATCATAGGTGGCACGAATTAACATGTATTAAGATCTCTGTAGATTTGAAAGGTAATAACACCTTGTTTTAAGCTGATCATTAAGTCATGAAAGAGTAGTTTATTGTTGATAAAAATTCTAAAATGAATTGAATTTCATTGTTAGAATCATTAAATATGATTAGTATGTCGTCTACATAGCGTTTGTAAAGGCATTTTACGGATCAAAGGGTTGTCAAAGTCAAGTATTTTATTTTTGAGATCATTCATGAAAATTTTAGGAAGCAAAGGGGTAAGGTTAGAAACCATAGCCAGGCTCGTTTCTTGTGGGTAAACTAAGAGGTCGTATAAAAAAGTAGCTTTGTCATTTTGTAGGTCATAATTGAATAATGGGTTTTTCAATATAATTAATACAGGGTTGATAGGAACAGAAAGAAAAGGTTTGTCACATCAAGAGATAGTAAACTGCAGTCAGTTTAAAATTTTTCAATTTTTCGTATCTTATTCGTAAGTTCATGTGAGTTTTTAACATTGAAAATTTAAATTCGATTTTAAGGTGGTGTTTAGCCATCTGGCTAAGTAACTAGTGAAGCTGTATTTGAAGTTTGCTATAGAGCAAACAGGTACAATTGATGTTAGCAAATGGAAGTTATTGAAGTCTTTGATTTTATGTATCTTAGGTAATGAATATAGTCCCGGTATTGTGAAACCAGTGGAAATTAATTTTTTTGATTTGTCAAATTTGACGGGTGTGTTTAAAAAAATCTTGTTAAAGTCTTTGTTTATGCTACTTGAATTAATTTGAATTTATCAGAATTAAGAAATGAATTAGACATACTGATATAATCAGTTTTATTTAGAACTACCAAACAATTACCTTTGTCCGCTTTCGTTATCAAAACAGTTTTTTAATTTCTGAGAATGTTTTGTGTTCCAGAGATGAAGTAGTTGTTTTACAGTATTTTAATTTTAGTAAACATTGGGTTAATTAGTTTTTAAAAAATAGGGTAATTATCAAGAACAACAAATTTATCCAATGTATTTAATGTTTCGGCAATGTTCAAAAGAAATCTTTATTATGCACAGTTCTATAAGGAATAAATTTTAAACATTTCTCCAAATATTCTAGTTGGGTTTTGTTAAACCTCACATTTGAGAATTTTAAATACATCAGAAGAATATGCAGTGAAAGGTATGAGTTGAGAAAATATTTTTAAATGTCAAAATTAAAAGGTTTTGTATTTCATCGTTGAGATTAGTATTTGCCTTCATGGACGAATTGTCATTAACTTGAGTTTGAATACGGTCCTGGTAAGTTACACCTCACTCCACCTTAACAAAATTTGTGACATTATTTAATTTGATGTCACTACGGTAAAAATCTTTATTAGTATTACATTTGTTTAGAATTAGTGCGTTTCATGCAAAGTTTTGGCTATTATTAAAGTGACTTAATTTTAAATTTTGAAGGGTTAAAGAAATTTTGTTTAACGGTTTTAGTATGCCCGAGTGGTCATGGAAAGTTTAATTTAAAGAATTCCGAAACGTTTCTTTTTTAATTGGTGATGACTGATAAGAGTTTTACAAAAAATTATAAGATTAAGTTTCTTCGTGAGATTCCGCTTGCAATTGAAATATTTATGAAAATTGTCGTATAGGTTTTGCACAGGAAATCATTAAAAGATTGTTTAGCAGAGGAGTTAGCTAATTATTGATGTATGATATACAATTCAACTTCAGTATCGTTAATAATTGAATAATTTTGACATATACGGTGACGTAAGATTTTAAATTTGGCATTGAACAAAATATTATTGATAATTTTATCCTTACAGTTTCAATGAGTGCCAATTTTTTAGTAGATGTTTTTTCTTCATCCATAGAAGGTTGTGGAATTTGGATTGGTTATCCATGTTACTTAAATATACAGGTCGAAGTAAGTCCATAAGGAAATTTTAGTTAAATGACCAAAGAAGTGCACTTTCTTTATCAGTAGTTTAATTCAATTTGGTTTAGAATGGTTTCAATGCCAATGTTTGCAACTACTAAATCTAAATATCGGTTACTTGCATTAGGAATAGCATTAATTGTACTGCTTCAAATCAGTAAAATTTTTTAGAATCATTATTAAAAAAATAGTCATTAAAGTATGGGATGTTAAAATCTCTTAATATGAATACTTTACTAGAATTTCCACAAAGAGATTCTTCGAATAAATGGAAAAATAGCTGAAATTTATTTAAATTAACATTTGTAGGAATATAAATTACAAACACGGCCAGAATATAATTATTAAAGAAGCATTTACAACCCACAACATCAACAGATTCTACATGATGCATAATTGAATGTAAATTTACTAATTCAGTTTTAATATTATTAAGGACTGCTATTAATGCACCACCACCCTATGATTTAGTTATAAGTCAAATTTACAATCACAACGATAAACTCTATAATGTTCCGGTTTTATTTCACAATTTTTACATCACTATCAAGTGTAGTTTCAACTACACCAATAATGTCAAATTCAACATCACGCAATGATGTACACAATAAGTCAGTTTTAGAACGTAATTCTCTTACATTCTCGCAATAACAGCGTAAGTTGGGCTTAATCAGTTCAAATTTACGATTTTTGGTATATCTTTGTAATATTTGAATCTAATATTATTTTCACCATTCTTCTATTCCCACAAATGTTGCATTAGTTAGTGCTTGAACTAATACTGATCATGCCGATTATTGTGGAAGATTGCCCTAACAGCAAATGGAATTGATGTCGAGTCCTTAGATCGCTTGATAGCGTGTTAAGAGGTTTAAATTTGTGTCATACTTTTGAGAAAAATAATATACAATAGGTCTATATTGTGTTAAAAAGTATTCGTGCAAGACATGTACAAATGTATTTAATATTAATTTGCCATAATTCATCAAAATTTTGAAAGTCAGATGGAATAAAATTCTGTAGAATACTTTTGGCTGCTAGATAAGTTTGTAATTCGTGCTGATCAAAGTGAACCATGAAAAAATTCACGTACGTCTACTCTAAATGCATAAAAGTGGATGTGTTAAATCAACCAAAGTACCATTAAACTATTGAAGTCATCTGAATTATTAATCGGCAAATCGGAAAAGAAACAACTTCAATTTAAAGAAACCTTTTAATAAAACAAATGTAAATGAATTATTATTTATTATTATCCAAACAGAATGCATCCTTTTCAAACAGAATGAAATCAAAGTAAAAATTGTAAGGTAACAATAAGTAATTTTTCTAACTACGCTAATAAACTAGGTATATAACTATACATAAGAATACATCCATTTCAAAACAAAATGAAATAACATTTGCAAGGTACCAATAATTAATATTATTTTCTTACTACGCTAATAAACTATACCACTAGAGGAGAAAATGAACTACAGATTTTGCTCTGCTACGAAAAACGTTAATATTTGGGTAAAACAGATCAAATTTGGGATCAGATTGTTAAACATTGACATAACGCATAATTCGTACAAGAGGAGAGTAATAGGCACACCACGTATTAAAATGACCAATTCTGAACAAAACATTGTTTCTTGTATTACAATGATAACTTGACTTCCAAAATCAAGTGATTCTACAAGAGTAGAACATCTTATCTGCCCATGAACCAACTTGTATATAAAAAAGCAAATCGGCCATTATACGTCTATTTTCTAGTGTAGACATGTTCAAATGCATTAAAATATTGTTAGTGTTGAATGCTGGTAACCCTAACTTAAAAGATATTGCTTTTAAAAATCTATTTTGAATGTTTTCAATATCGATGATCTGATACTTAATGTAAGGGGACCATATTTGAGAACAGTACTCTAAGGTAGAACGAACTAATGAGCAAAATAGAATTTTTACACACCTGAAAGATAAATCTTTCTCAATATAAACCCCAACATTTTCCAGGCATGGTTCACGATGTTACAAATGTGTGCGCAAAAACTTAAATTGTAACTAAATGTGACTCCTAAGTCTTTAATAGTTTCTACCCTTCTAATTAAAATATTATTGATACAATATTTAAATTCTATGGGATAGTTAATTCTGTAAAATGATATGACTTTGCATTTAGTAATATTCAGGAACAAATCATTTCTACCACACCAATTTTGAATTGCATTTAAATCATTTTGAATCAAAATACAGTCCTGAATATTTTTACAGTTCTAAATATCTTAAAGTCGTCCGCATACAATAAACAATGGCAGTTAGTAATACAATCTCTTATATCGTTTATAAACAGCAAAAACAGTACAGGCCCCATGTGAGAACCCTGGGGAACTCCAGAAGGTATATTTATTTCTCTAGAGTAATGACTGTCGATTCTAACAATTTGCTTCCTGTTACAAAGAAAACTTTTTAACCATTCAACGATTATCACATTAAACCCGTACTGTTCTAATTTCATTAACAAAGTGCGGATGTTTACTTTATCAAAAACCTTGGCAAAATCAGTATAAATAGCGTCAACCTGCATACGATTCTCCAAAGCCTCCGTCAAAAAGGCATAATATTGCATGAGATTAGTTGTTGTAGCGCAACCAGATAAAAAGCCATGTTGCTCATTTATTATCAGATTTCTAGATGCCCACATCAATTGCTTTGTTAGTAATTAAAAATAATTTTAAGATAACGCACTTGTCTATTAAATCGATCAAATTGAACGATCACTTCAAGAAAGGTTTCTTGGAATTTATGAAACGCAGCACGAGTAGAATATACACATTGCCTATTAATTCTTACACTGTTTTGAAAATACGTTTTTAGACGACTACTCTCGAAAGTAACCATATCACAACACAAAGTTGTGTCCAAAAAATACAAAATATCATACCTCTTTTAAAACTGTTGTAATAAAACTCAAAAGTTAATAGTTTACACTCATATCGTCTTAGTTGCGCTTAGCAACGACCTTCGTATCAATTTTTTACCACGTAATTCAATAAATCAGGTAGGTGAACGTTTACCAAATTTGACACGTTATTTATTTGAAGAACAGTAAAACAAAAACTAAAATTGTTTTTGGGTTTAAAATTTTCAAATTATTGAAAATGTCGAGCAGTAGCAGTGAATATAACATCCAATTAACACTGTCCTTAGTTTTGTAAGAAACAAAAGTTACCACACTGGAGTTGCAAAGTTGTTTTTCTCAACCCTTTAGCTATCAACACTCGCACAATATTTGCTACTTTCGACACTTGTTAGAAAAATAACTATTCTAACATGCAGCGTTTATCGTGGTCGGTTAAAGCCATAATGTCAACACAATCATAAATTGCAATTAAATCTGTCAGAATTGACTCAGCTAAGCTAAGATACACCTGTTATATCTTATTTTGTCGTTCATGGCAAAGTTTGATAAACAGTTTTTTGAGTCACGCGTTATATTTATATATTTTTATTTATAATTGATTTTAGAATCATCTTTTTTTTTAGATACTGTTAGTCTAAACCTAAGTTGTTTTGGTATAATATTTCCACATTCTAATAAGACTCTACGGGTATCAACAATCATTTTGGGAAGAAGATTTTTAGATATTAATGAATAGGGGCCTTCATTAAGCATCACTTGAACTGACTCAAAATAATCCTCTTTGTCCAAAACATACACAAAAAGGTCTTCAAAAGATATATTCAAAATTTGATTGTAAAACAGTAATCTCTATCAGTAACAACTTGCAACATTTTTTAGGCAATTTAAAAGACCGAATAGAAATGTGAGATAAATCGGAAATATATAAAAAAATTGTAAAGACTGTAATCAAGTATATCTAGGACAAACCAAGAGTCCTATTAAAACTCGTTTTAAAGAGCACTTAGCTTATGTCAAATATCATCGCTCAGGTAGATCCAGTGTTGCCATGCATATGCTTGAAAATGGCTATAGAGTAGGAGACATTGAATTAATTAAGAGGGTAGGTAATAAAAACAAACTTGATTCTTGTGAAAGTTTGGAAATTTTTGAAAACAGAAATGTGCTTATAAATTATGATGATAACGGTCCATTAGGATTTTCGGAATTATTCAAGCTTATATAAGAATCATTAAAATGTAACGATGTGTGACACGCAGATAGTATATATAAGCTCCCTATTGTTTTTTATTTTAGTATCGGTTTACTGATGATCATAGCTTAGCTATTGAAACACGTGTCTGAGTAAAGTTTTTTGTTGCAGTTTTTTGGTGTTTTCCCGTTTGTTGTGTGTGTAAATATTGGTACCTAAAATGTCTGAAAGTGAAATGAAGCACCAGAATTAATAAAAGTGATTAAAGAAGCGGTTCAAAACTTCTTACCAAAGAAAAGGAAAAAAGTTGTTATGAAAAAGCCCACAGAGATTATAATGATGAATATACAGCAAAAGACATCAGAAAATTTTGTGCTCAAAAAACATTAAATTACTTTCTTCTTAGAAAAATGAAAGACTTTACACTGGAGGTACACCACCACTAAAATCAAATTATTACTGTAGGGCCATAATTTTGTGCCAATTTTTCCCGTATAATACAAATTCTGTGCTCAAGCATAATAATAATAATAATAATAATAATAATAATGTAGTTATACAACATATTATATATGTTTCTCCAACTTCACACTAGAGGTACACCATCACCAAAATCATAATTACTGTTGCGCCATAATTTTAAGTCCATTTTGTGCCAATTTTTTCACATCAATTCTGGTCATATTCAAACACAAATAATGTCTTTTCAATACAGATATTAGTGAAATTTTAATACAGCAATGTATAAATTTGTTATTCTTTTTTGTTGCTTTAAAGTGACTTATAAAAAATTAAATTTATTTAATACTTATTAACTCTAATGTGACGTTTTGCAAATATGTTTGTTTGCTCAAAATATAATTAATAGGTCAGTGACTTTCCAACGCACTTGTACATGTTGGCATGACATGTTAACTTTGTATTAAATTAAAAAAAAATTATAATTAAGTTTTTTTAGAGGTACAAGAAGTAATACCTCATGCTAAAGACACTAATTTTTGTATCTAAGTTGTTAAAAGCAAAATTCTACAACGAGTTGGAAAATTCTATTTTATGAATTAAGTACAAGAAGAAAAACATACTTTCAACTGGAAATAATAATAAATTAGATTAAGTTTTTCTAAATCAGTTTTGTAATTAACTGTTTTTTATAGATTTTTTAGTGTAAAGTGTTTTAAGAAAAACTCTTTTGTGGTAATAGTTTTCTTTTTTTAAATAATAGGTTTTTTAAACTCAAAATTATGAATGCTACTGACATGATGGTCGGACAAAGAAGTACTTGGTTTTAGCAGAAAATTTATTTTAGTTTTAATTCAGTTTTTGTGTTGATTAATTCTTTTATATAAATATTGTTTTGTTTGTCCTATGTAAGATTTATCACAATTTAGATAGTCTATTTTGTAAACTAAATCAGTTTGTTGTTAAGTTTTGTTTTTCAAATTACTAGAAAAGTTTTTTTACTATTTTTAAATTTAATTTATAGCTTTTGGATAATCTTGGAATATATAGAAGAGTAATCAAATTTTTTTAAATGATTTGAAGTGTATTGTCATTAATTAAACCATTTCTTAATGTCATTGACTTAAACCATTGAGTAAAAAGTTCTTTTTACTCAATGCTTAAATGGGACAATCTCTAGGATTTAATGTAGATGTAGCAAATTTTATTTACTTTTGGAAAGTAGAAATGTAAAGTTTGACTTCTCTGACGTTAAAGTTATAAAATTGCTTTTATATAAAATGTTATAAATAATAAAATGTAAATCTAGCTAGTTTAAGAGTGATTAAAAAATTTTAAATAAAATTTTGTTAAAATATTAATCGAAGGTAGCAAGATGTTCTTGTTCACTTACATGTGATTATATCCAAACGTATTTATGTTTTTGTACATTTTTGCTTCTAGAAACCTTCTCGAATAACTTAAAATTTGGCGATTGAATTAAGTTGCAGTTGGTGCATAAGGAGAATCGTAATTGTTTCATTAATTAACTTTTACTTTAAACAATTAACCTACCTAAAATTTATTTAAAACTTTTTAAGAAACTTATCCGTATAGATGCGATAATTTATGTAAAATATTACTTTTAATTAAGTTTTTCTTGAACAATAACAGTTTGGAAAAATTCAATATTTTCTTAAAAACATAGATACAGTAAGATTATTGATAATTTATGGTTCACTTTATCGAACTTTAACTAACTGATTTCTTACAGATAAAATTTCTGATAAAACTGAGATGTATCAAAAGTTTCCCTAATTAAGTTACAACTTGAGCTTTGATAATAAAATTGCAGTCGTTTTCTCTCAATGTATAGATAAATGCAAAACATTTGTGAATCTATCTTATTGTATTGTATGTGGCCTCAATAAAATCGGTTACTTTGACAATTTTAAGACAATTTAAATACTATAAAATTAAAATTGTTAATCATTAATGATTAGATGAATCAATAAATTTATTTATTTTAATTGCTGTCATACTTTCCATTTTAATATATAGTAGCATAATATTCAGAAGTAGTTATCAAAAATAATTTTCTGAATCATTGAATTTTGATTTATTGACTAATAAATTGCATGTTCTTTTTTATTGTTTGTTAATGCAATCTGAGTTCTGTCATGTATTAATCGAGTTTTTAATATAGGCGATATGAGTTATTACCGCTATTGATTTGTAACGTTATCAACAAAGTTCAAAAATAGAACGCAATATATAAATTGCTAATTTTAGTTCTTTTTACAATTTAGTGCTGTGTGATTTTAACGAAATAAATCTCAATAATGATATGAAAATTTTTTAAAACTAATAATAGAAAAAAATTAAATGATTTTTAGAAACTTGTGAAAGGTCACCATTGCAGATTAAATGATAAGAAGTTGTAAACATGGTTGATAAGTACGGAAAGCTTTTAAGGTAGATTATGAAAATATAGTTCCCGCTAACATAGTACAATTAATTTTCACTTGATATACTTTTGCACTTAACGTTATCATTAAGCACTTTATCTATTTCGTTGATAATATAGTTTTGTTAATGAAGTAACTACCAGAAGCATCAAGCAAAATCGAAGAGAATCAAATGCACTGTTTAATTATAATTTAAAGTAAAGAGAAAACAAAAAGCTTTAACGGTGATGTACCTACATTGTCGACTATGGCCGACATCATTGAATTATCGCTTTTAGTACTCTATAAAGCTTTTTAGATTACAAAATTACGCGTATACATACATTGTTGACTCTGTAGTTGTAATTATCCAAAAGGTAATGCAAGGAGTGTTAAAAATATACAAGTACTTTGCTGAACATATATAATTACCAATGTTTAATTTTGCAACAGAGTAAATTGCAAATCTTTGAGCGTAAAATTAAAGTTGTAACGCAAGGAACGTAATGTATTGTTTTTCACCATTGATGCACAAAACAATTGAACAATTTCTATTATTAACCAAAGGTTACTGAACAAATTCATGTATTATAAATTTTTTATAACCTATTCAGTTTGTTATAAAATGATAGTGTCGGATAATGATATTCCAAGAAGCATTCAATGAACGACGTTACGGCATGAGCAGGAGAAGTAGGACATGAATATCGGTTTCAAAAAAGCAAGACACCTGAGTTTTGATTTTTATAATTTTTTTATTTAGCAAACGATTGTTTTAAAAGTTGACATGTATATACAATCTGCAAATTCAATAAACGGACATCTATTATTTATATTTATAGTTTCGGCAAATAAACTTACAATGTAATTCGAATTGATATATTTGGCAATAAAACAAAATGAGTAAAATAATAGAGACGTTTGCTTGTTTTGGGATATTTGTGTAAAATTGATAAAATAATCAATTAGTATTCACTCACTGCCGATAAGAATAAAATATTCTATGCTTATCGGTAGTATTTAATTGTTGGTTTAATTTATCTTAACACTTTTAACTTGTAATATTTTTTCATGTGCCGCTACGCTTCTAATTTTTAGTTTATAATAGGGCGAAGGAAATTTTAATTTTAATTTCTCACCACAAGGTATTTCTCATTGTTAATACGGTTCTCCCGTTCTTAAAAACTAATTGCAAATTAGTTCTTTTCAAATTTTTATAAAAAAAACCCATACACATAAAAGACGTTTGCCAGTTGTAAAATTTTATTTTTAATTACAGTGTAGTTTTTCAAAACTGTATTTAATTTAAAAACTGAAAATTGGGACCGAAACAGGTCGTCTATATGGTAAGGTCAATTCTCGAATAAATAACATTTGTATATTAATTTAAAAAACTTGTCCATTTTAGGGACTCTTTAGGGTTGGAGGTTGTGGTTTAAAATATTCAAACTTTTACGTAGAACTGGCCGACGTTTCGCTCCTCAAGCGGGTGCTTTTTCAAGGCTTTGTTCAATAAAAGTTGATAGTCACAAAAATACAAAAATACAGATAATATCCATAAATAAATAATTAGATTAGATTAATTAAAAATAACGTAATATAAAATAGTACATACCTCTGTAAATTGCACTACAATCACTTGAAGATTTTTAAGCTGCCTCAGTTTTTTAGTCATAACGAGAATATTATTTTACTAAAAATATTTTTAAAAGCACTGTCTGTATGAAAAATTATCACTCTTTAATTTGTAAAAAAACCTTTGTTTTATTTGATTCTTAGTTTACGAGTAATAGAGTGAGAAACATAAAAACACAGCTAATTAATTAAATTAAAATTTGCATTTCCTATAAGAAGCAATCCTTTCATGAAAATAGTTTTTTACCGACCAAACGGCTACAGAAAAAAATTTAAAATATTGACCAAAAACATATTTCAGCTCATTTAATGCATTATATAAATAAAAAATTTTGAATACCGCCCTTTTACACAAGACAATTGGAAACTAAACTATTTTCAAATCTGTCTATGAAAGTAAAAACCATGACAAAACACGAGCATAAATGCGAATTGCTTTTTGACGAGATCTACATAAAAAAATATTTAGAATTTAATAATACTTGGAATGCAATAGAGGGGTTGGCGGACTTAGGCAGATTGGGACGTAAGAATAAAACAGCTACACCAGCATTGGTTTTTATGATTCGAGGACTTTGGTATAATTGGAAAATTTTAGTTTTATATTATTTATCTGTTGGTTCTATTCAATCATCGTCACTTATAATTTTAATTAATGAAGTATTGAGTAAATGCTTTGCTATAGGTCTCAATATTCGAGCAATAACTTGCGATCAAGGTTCAAATAATCGTTCTTTTTAAAACACTCGGGGTAACAATAGACTCACTATATTTTTACACAATGATAAAAGATTTATGCTATGTTTGATGTTCCACATCTTATTAAAAGTATTTAAAACATATTACTAAATGCTCCTATTTTCGTTAATAGAAATAAGGTATTATGGTCAGATATAAGTAAAATTTTTGAAATTGATTTATCTTCTAAAGCAACTCGAACAATACCAAAACACACATTAATCCAGAACCATTTAAAAAAATTAAAGTAAAATTAACAACGCAAATTTTCTAATACTGCAGATTTTTTTAAACGGGGTTAATAATATATTTGATGCTTTAAATAGTAGAACATTTAGAGAAAGCAATCCCTACAAAAGCACGGTCTCAAGTAGAAACCCTCTTGCAAAACAAACGTTAATTGCGCAATAGAATATATTCGGAGTTAGGAAGTTTTGAATAAAATTGACGAACTAAAAAACAATATCTACTATTTTAAGGGCCTGTTACAGTCAATTCAAGCCACACTTTTCTTATGGCACAATTTAGAGCTTGAAAATTGTTCTTATTTAATAACATCAAGATTACAGCAGGATCCACTAGAAAACTTTTTTTCGATAATTTGGGAAAAAAGTGGTTATAATATGTTTATAAGAATCCAAATACACGTTGATTCAGGAAATTGCAAAATAGACGACGAAATTGACTTTTTAAGTGAAAAGAAAGGAAGAAGTTGTGCCTATTCATACCAAAGCTGATACTACCAAAAATGCAAGTTCAGACACTGAAGTCCCTTTACCTTATGAACCTATTTCGATTAATTACTCTGTAACCAATGCTATTTTATTAGAACCGTGTTCTAAAACATATGTAGCTGTGGATATTTGTTGTATAAAGCGAATAAGAAGTTTAATTGCTCAAACTGCATTTATGAGTTATCTGATAAAGGTAATGATGAATTACTTTAAAATAAATAAAATATATTTTTAGTTTTTAAAGATTATGGTAATTTTGATAAAATCGAATATTTAAAAAAAACGGATTTTAGCAGGAAAAATATTTTATTGAATGGTTTAATAAGCCAATGACATGCATAGTCCACAAACAGTTTTTAATAAAACACCTACTTGAGGTGTACAGGGTTATTCACTATAAGTTACCTACCTTTTATCATTTTAAATATAATGAAGTTTTTCTTCTTCACTATAAACCATTTTGGTGTTTTAATTAATTACATATCAATTATTAAACACAACATTTGTCATTTACATGGCCTACTTTGACAATGTTAACAATTCCGTATGAAGTAACTGTGTTATTCTACTATTAATAACTCAATAACGGCTCAAAATAAAGATAACATGTGATATATTTTTGAAGTCAGAAAAAAAGATCTTTTAAAAAATGTAATAATTTACAGGGTGTTACATTAAAAATACATTATATATTTCTTTTTTTTTCTAAACGACGAGTAATTGAACTTTTGATAGCATTTTAAGACAATTCAGTTAGAACCATATAATATCAATGTATTACTTTTAATTTTCTACGATAATATGGGTGGGTAATTTATAGTGAATAACCCTGTACTTGTTTAAACGACTAAATTAGGAATCTAACCAATTTAATCATAAACAAAACAAACAAAAAGAATTATAATTATTTTATAAGTTATTTTTGTAAATAGTTATTTTGTAATAAATAATATTAAACAATCTTTTGTTTATTATTTATTTTCAAAATCGTGATATAATAGTTATTTAACAAAGAGTGTATTAATAAGGGCTATTAACAATCGAGATATTTTATCGCGTTAGCGAAGCGAGCGCGTTAATATTTGAGATTGTTAATCGCCGTTTAGTTTAAGAGTAAGTTACACAACTTTTCCGTCGACCGTACTTAGTAATTTTAATAAAACTATGATTTAACAATTTTAGAAAAGATATGGTATTGTGAACGCACCTTTAGAAAGTACCGTTTAGTGAACTCACCACAGTTTGTTAATTGTATAACATAACCTAATATCATTATTTATACTTTTTGTGAGCTTTGTAGTTGATCATATGTTGCCTTTTTTATTTGACAACAGAATTTTAATTAAGGTCACTAAGTTAATGGAGAATTGAGGCATTGAATTCCAATTGTTGCGTCGAAATACGGCAACCACGGCAATACAAACTATATAAACCTTTTTTGAGAGAACGGATTGGTGCTTATTCAAAATAGTGATGCACCTACAAAGACCGAACCAGAAATGTTTGACAATGTTTGATAAATGATAGAGGAAACTCAAATACATCTCTACATTGCCTGTAAACAAGTTGAACTTTTGATAATGAGTTGTCACATCATACCAAACAACCACCAACTTATTGATACAGAATTGATTATCTTGCATGTGTTCTAGCTTAAGATTCTTTAAAGATAAAACTTGATTTCACCTTAATGTTATTTTACATAACATGCGCATGTAGAGTTCATAAAAAAAACATTTTCTTAAAGTGGTTCCTCTACACCTCCAAAAGATATTTTTATGAGTCGGAATGTTTATCGGGCCATTTCTTTTTTGTAGTTTTTATTTTCTCTTCCAACTCTGCTTGAAGAATTTAACTTTTGAACAATGAGTAAACAATATTGAAGAACTGCGTGAGACAACAGTTTGTAAAATAGATGAGCTGAACACCCTTAAGTGTTATTATCGGAATGTTATAGACAGTACAAAATGTCTGAAAGTTTGTGTGAACAAATTGAAGATTTATTGCAACTGTAAATTAATGTTGATTTGTTATTATTAAAATTGTTTTTGCTATAAACTATGACAGATTTTTATTTACATTTTCATGTTGTAATTGTTTGACACATAAAATGGCAACTTTAGCTATACACATGTATGCTTAGTTGCCTATACTAAAATTGTTCATTAATAAAAAATCGTTCATTAATAGGAATCATTAATGAACGACTTTGTTTACGTTAATGTAAGTCATAAATGCAGCATCTACCGAAATCGACCGATACTTACTAAAACTCAGGCTTGAAAAAATCAGCGAGGTTGCACATCTACACAACTTTCTATAATCAATGATACTACATAAAAACAATTGTAAGAAGCATATTACGTACAACTGTGACGAGTTGCGCACGAACCGCGTAAATTTTTAAAAAGTTTTGTTAAAATAGTTAAGAAATGAAACAAAATCATTAGTTCGACGATTAAAAAATGAATACTGGGAGCTATTCTCCAAACGCCTAGAATCAGATTTTTACGAACAACAAAAACAAATATGGCGATTTCTAAGACAACAAAAGAAAGAAACAAACGAGTTAATTGAAACATCTCTAATTGATGACGACACTTGGATTAAATGTGTAACAGACTTATTTAAAAAAAAAGAATAAAGAAAATGACAAATATAGCTATAAATAAAGACGTCACGGTCACGGAAGGAGATGTCAAAAAAGCAATAAATACATTAAAAAACAAGAAATCGCCAGGACAAGACCAAATCCCAAATGAGCTCTTTAAATGCATAAGTGTCAATCTAGTAGATGAAATAGTAAAACTCACAAACAAGATTTTAACCGAACAAAGGATCCCAGACCCGTGGAAAACAAGCACAATAATACTTATGTTCAAAAAAGGAGACAAAAAAGACCCATCCAACTTCAGAAGCATAAATCTTCTAAACACTTCGCTGAAACTAATAACTAAAATAATAATGAATAAAATCAATTCCCTCACAACGTTAACTTAAGAACAACAGGGCTTCAGAACTGGAAAATCATGCAATGATGCTATATTCTTGATGAGACAAGTCGTAGAGAAGTCGACTAAATATACTAAACCATCCTTTTTGTGCTTTATCGATCTACAAAAAACATTCGATAGGATTCAGCTCAATGATATTATATACTTGCTCTACAACCGAGGAATATCAGCAAACTTGATTAAAACCATTAAAAACATCTACACAGAAAACAGCATTTAGGCAAGACTGGATGGAAAACTTACAGAAAAGATACCTGTGAATAGTGGTATACGACAGGGAAACTCTTTGAGCCCACTGCTGTTTAACATCGTGATGGATGAAATTATTAAAAAGATTTGCAAATGCGACGAATATAAAATAGGCAATCAAGAATTAACAATACTCTGCTATGCCGATGAGGCGGTGATTTTCGCAGAAAATGAAGACGATCTCCAAAGAAACTTAAACATATTCAATAAGGCCGGGAAAGAATATAACATGATCATATCCTACCATAAGACTAAATGTATGACAACAGCAAAAGAACCCTTACGGTGTAAATTGAAAATCGACGAAAACATCGTCGAACAAGTAACGACGTTGAAATATCTGGGAGTGGAACTGTTGAGCTATGGAGACGTCAAAAATGAAGTGTCTCAACAAGTTATCAAAACCAATAAAGTAGCGGGCTGCTTAAACGACACTATCTGGCGAAACAAACACCTAAACATCAAAAACAAAATCGAGAATCTACAAAAGCACGATTCGCCCAATTATGTCGTATACAGCCGAGACTCGAAACAAAAACAATTACTAGAGACAGCTGAAATGAAAATACTTTGAAAAATTGCAGGCAAAACGCTACTGTACAGAGAAAGAAGCGAAAACATTAGAAGATTATGCGAAGTGGAGAATATTGGAGAATGGACACATAAAAGAAAAATTGAGTGGAATGAGCATATCAAACGGATGGTACAAAACAAAATAGTAAGAACAGCAAAAAATAAATCTCCTGAAGGAAGACGCGCTAGAAGAAGGTGGAATGATAACCTGGACCCGAATTTGAAATAGGCAAAATCAATGTAGGAACAGGCTATAAGTCTTAATGGAAGAAGGAAGAAGAAGAAGAAAATAGTTAAAAAGGACATTTACTGTACTTGTATAATTAGATCTATTAGAAGATCTTTACCTTTGTAACAAATAAAGACATTAAAAAAAAAGATTCGCGTACCTAAGATCTTAAGCTACATCTTTTCTTAGACTTCTTTTGCGTTCTTATTTTTTAGAAGGTTACATTAAAAAAATTAAAACGCAGGTAAGTATATTGATTGGATCTTAGATATACTCGTTAATAACAAATTAAGTTAGAGCGACCAGAGCGCTAAAGTTGCTAGAAAAGTTTAGTTTAGTTTAGTTTAGTTTAGTTTAGTTTAGTTTGGTTTAGTTTAGTTTAGTTTAGTTTAGTTTATTGACAGACAAATATATTGTGATACAGAATAGTCTAATAAAAACAATACCTGTCAAAGAGTACCTGGTCAGGTCACCTGCCATAGCAAGAGCACTGATTTTCATCCAGTTCTCGACATACATGAACAAAGCATTTTGTCTCGTTACATTAATTATTACAAAAAAATATATAAAACAAGAACAATATGTAGATATACTTAATTTATTAACAAAGTAGCACAGTTCGTAGACAAGAAAAAAAAATTTGCAAAATGTAAGTAATAATTGTGCAGGTGCAAATCATGCCATTTCATAGCTGATTTAGAAGTAGTTTTTTTAAGTGCTTATTAAATCTATTGGGCAACAGGGTCTTCAAATCATCGTTCATTGCATTATATATCGAAGCGACTTAAATGAGAATGAACGTCTGAATAATGCCTTGGTATGTCGCGGAATACAGATCAGGTCCCGATGACAAAGATTTAAATGATGAATATCAGTACGGAACGAGATACTTTCAAACAAGTAAGGTGGGGTTTTATATGAAATTAATCTAAAGACAATCAAGCTGAGATGTAAGAACCTCCTAAGACTCATAGTCAACCAACGCGCAGTTCTCAGAGCTGGAGTAATATGTTGACGACGTCGAACTCCATAGATAAATTGTAAGGAACAATTTTGTACTTTTTAAATTTTTTGGACTTGGTGATCCAAACAAGTTCCATATACAATGTCACAAAAATTAAAGTGACTCAAAACTAATGAATCAGACAGGAAACTTTTGACATACAAAGAAAGTAATTGTCGAAACGGATAAATAGATCGAAGAGACGAGTATTGGTATTCCTTTCCTTATTGTAGCAGAAACATGACTCTTAAACCTGAGATGCACATCTAATACCAAACCTAAACTTTTCGCTTCTTGCTTAAAGATAAGGAAACTGTCATCTAGGGAAATATTAATATTAGACTCTAATAATGTTTTCTCCGTTTTTTTGCAAAGTAAAAGTATAGATGGTTTGTTAGGATTTATAGTCAGGCAGCTTTTGGGGTTTTTCATTCAGCTAAAAGAGCTTACTGTAAATGTCCTGATTTGTGTTCTGGGATACTTGGGTGTTTAGAATAATGCACAATCAATGAGTAAGTACTACGTCAGAATTCGTAGAATTACAAATTAGTTTCCGACTACAAGAAAATATAGTAGTTAACAGTTTGAGTGTTTACAAATTAAACAAAAATGACAAAATATAGAATACATTAAAATTTAATGCACAATACGGTCCAATATTTAAGAAGTTTTTAAGTTGCTAAATAGATTTTCCTCAGCAACGATTCATTAATAATAATAATATTGTGTTGTGTACTCGTCTGTTAGGAGATCTATGTTAAAAAAATTGGATGTTGTTTACAATTTAGGTTTACGTTTATGTCTCGGAACATTTCGTACCATAGAAATTTTAATTTCACCTCAAGTAATAAAAATGTATATACAAGTAGACTTACTATTACCAAACCCCTAAGAGCTAGAGCTCTGGAAATTATCGATATAACACTACACCACTACCCAAAACATTTCCCATGAACCTACCTGAGGTTCTTCCGTGGAAGAATCTAAACATAAAAATTCTAACTGATCTGCTGCATTTTCCACCAAAACCGGATGTCACTCCACTTATCTTCCGCCAAGTCTTTCCATAATATTGTGTGGAATATAAATCCTGACAGAGTATATATAATAACGGATTTAAAACGGACAACGTTGTTGGATTTGCTATAGTCGTCGATGATGTATCCCATTCATGGTTACTCTTGCGGCACACTTCTGTGTATATGACTAAGCAGTACGCAATTTGGCAAGTCCTGTTGTTTTGCATCAGTGAGTCACATGCCAAAAGCGTTTTGATTGTCTCCAATTTCCTCTTAGTGATGCAAGCACTCAAAAACAGCCAATCTAAGGATCCACTAAAACATATATGCCGTACATGTATCTGCATGCTGCAAGAACAAGGTAAAATAATTAACTTAATTTGGGTACCTAACCACACAGGTATTTGAGGAAACGAGCTAACTGACCAAGCTGCCCGTACAGCAGCAGACTGTTTACAAATAGATGTAAAGGCAATGATATTCACTGAAACAAAAAAGTGGGTACAAGCAGCTAATGTGGGATTAAATTGATACTAAATTGAAAAAAAGTAAACCTACAGTGGTACCGTGATTTCCCACTCGGGAACTTACCAGAAGGGAAATGACCAAACTTCACCCTATACGACTGGGGCACACCAGAGTGACACACTTATATTTACTTCTAGGCGAAGATCAACCGTTGTGCATTATTTGTGGTTCAGTAATTACAATTGAACATTTATTTGAAAGATGTGTTTATCTCCGAGATTACCGAAACCAACACAACATTAAGGATGATTGGCGAGAGCTACTTGCAGATAGCATTAACAACATAAAACGAGTTCTAGAAATTTCTAAAAGACATATATTTTTATCATAAAATATACAACAATTCAAGTCATAATTTCATTAGGAAAATTAATTTGCTATCTACAAATTAAGGGGCCAATAACCTTTGCCGTTTACGCCTCATAACAAAAAAATAATAAGAATAGTATTAATAATACTAATAATAATAATATTAATAATAAACATAATAATAATAATAATAATAAATTAATAGTAAACATTACTCAAACTTAAACTAATATATTTCCACCAAAGTCAAAATTTTGGTACCAAGAGCCTTTTGCTTAATAAGCTTTTGATTTATTGTTTATAATAAATTAGGAATATGCTTGAACACTAATAATCACACTGTGTAGTTTTAAAATTTCATATATGTACACATAAATAGGAAAGTACGGTTCGAGCTCTGTTCTATTTTTATCCATTGGTACCCTCTTTGAGCCAATTACACAAAACAATTAAGTTGAAAACATAATGTAAAGATTCAGTGGATTAAAAGGTAGTTGTTTTTTCTAATGTACATACATATGGGTTTTATGTACATTCTTCTAAAGTATTTCTAATAAAATTCATTCCAAGTTCGTCTGCAATATTTTATTAAAATTCTTTCGTGAATGTTTTCGTATTGTATTATCTGTTGTGATTTAAAATCTGACCTGGTGCTTCACGTAGGATCAAGAATTTGCATGCCTAAAGTTTTCATTTTAAGAAATATTTATATGTAAATATTTAAGAAAATATTTAATATCTTGGAAATCTAATTATTTTTGCAATTATAGTATCGCAAATTTAATATTATTTTACAATATTTTAAATTTAACATAGGTATTGTGCAGAATTAAACACTACTGCAACAGAAATTCCAGTTAAATTGACTTATAAATATAAGTGCAGCAGTAAATTTGGACAGACTAAACTACATAATAACATGTCTTATTTTCTTAATTGATGTTTTTCATTTAGGTTTCTCAAATAATTGAAGAAATATATTTAAGACACAATTTTTACTATAAAAGTATATATTTAAGGTCTAATTCTAAAACAATAATTTCTAGCATCAACAATTTAAAAGGAAATGCTAAAACCCAAAAAATATGTATTTTTTTTATGCACTTTAACAAATAAAGAGCTTTTGCTCGGCTGTGACAAGATAATTTACAAAAAGGATTTTAATAAAACCTCTATACATTTTATCATTAAATTTAATGATTATGAACGCGAAAACTGCGCAAAATTTTATGACACTAGTAGTCGGAAATTAAATTTAAAGAAGTTTACATTCTCATTATAATAAATTAAACGCTAACTTTTATTTCTATTCAATTGCCCATAAACCATTTCTTCGCAGATAAACTAAATAAATATTTAATAAATTATTTTCAATAATCTTTAAGTGAAGATTTTAATTGATTAACTTTGTCTTAAACATCGCCAATACATCAACATTAACATGAGTACGTCTTTATCACTCTAAATAGCTTGCACTTTTTATTTCATTGTCTTTTACCAACAATATGTTTAACTAGGTGAGAGCCAGCCGCTACCTGCTGGAGAAAGTAATGTTAGCCTGTACATGCATAAAGCTAAAGATTTTAGTTTGCGGAAAATAAGCAAAAGGTTTATTTTAAATAAATCTACTTAATCAATACAAAAATGACAATGTAAAATAACAAAAAGGGTATTAAATTGTTAATTTCTTAACCCTTAATCTAAAACACTTAAACCACAAAATGTCTAACCTGAGAGGTTATAAATTAAGAGGTTGGTTATTGCAAGTCCTAAAGATATAAGTAAAAATGTTGAATTTTGAATCTCCAGAGGAGATAATTGCAATGAGAAAAATAGTTCTAAAAGACTTTTTTTTTATATTTTCTTCTTAGTCACTATAGAAATTGTTTTAGTTAGCAATATATTTTTTTTGCTCCATCAAAGGCGCTTTTTGTTAGTTAAAATAATACTTTTTGGATACAGTTGCTTAACTACTAAACATAAATTTTTAAAGATTAAAGGATTTCTTTAATAATTGAAGGGATGGATGGATAAAGGTGCTAACTAAAATTTTTTTAAAAAACGAGTTTTTGTGGTGATTGAAGGTGTAAAGTGATATTACATCTTATGGCAAACTCTCGTGGCGTCTCTACGCTTTGTTTTGTAGATACTCAGTAGATAAAGGTGTTAAATAACTGAACAAGAACACTGTTTGGATGTATGAAGGTGCAATGTTACTTAACACCTTTATCCACTTCTAAATGTTACGCATGCTCTTCAGTTAGCAATAAGTTAGTTACATTTCTTGTGTTGTAACATGTGGTGGTTGATTTGTTTTGTTGGAAAGTATTTTATAATATGTATTATTAGCATGTAGTTCAAAGGAAAGAAACACCAACTGCAGCGTCTATTTAACCAACAGAATAACACCAAGAAGCTTAGCTGTTGAAACACGTGTCCGAGTAAAGTTTTTGATGCAGTTTTTGGTGTTTTTCTGTTGGTTAGCATGTAGTTGTTTCAACTCAACATTTTAATTGAAAATTTGGGTTGTAAATGACGTTTTAGTGGTAGTTATTGGTATACGGAACTAACGCATGTGTATATTTGAGGTTACGTTCGTTTAAAGTGGTTCATATCGGAAGTTTTATAATATTAAGTGGTTTATAAAAGTTGCTAGCAGCAATGCTGTCGCGTGGAAAGCTGATGGTAAAGAAAGCACTTGATGCAGTTCATGAAAACACGTCTGAAAACCCAAAACCTGGCACGAGTAGGGGCGTAGAGGCTCTACTTCTAAAGCATTTTACTTACGACAACTATGGCTGTATAATTTCGGAGTCCATACTGTTACCACCAATGTGCATTAACCCTTTATGTTTACATGGACCGAAGATATAACTGGCAGAGGAAACAACGAAATAGCTAGTTCCCTATTGTATTTTACTCAACTTGGTAATTCAAAGATGTGAACCATTTGACCATTTGGTCTGATTCGTGCTCAGGCCAAAATAAGAATTTTAACGTTTATATCAGTTTTTGGAACAAACAGGAAAGTTTGAATTGATTAACCACAAGTATCCAGAAATTGGTCATTCATATCTTAATTCGGATCGCAATTTTGGAAGAATCGAAAAACGGCTAAGGAAGCACAAAAAAATATTTACCCCGGAACAATACAGAAACATTATTAAGAATGCCAGTAAGAACAACGGTATTGTATGTGATATGGAACACCATTTCCAAAATATTGAAGATCTTGCTACCTAGTTAAATTTGATAAATTGAAAAAAAAGTATTGATAATAAAAAGGTTCACTTTTGAGATAATTTAAAATCGATTCGTGTGCAAGAATTTGGAAGTTATTTATACAAAAAGTCATATGACGAGAACAAACCATTTAAAAGAGTTAACCTATTCAAAAACAAGTCTTCCACTAACCCTAACCCAACTCTTCGGCAGATTGACAAAAAACCATGAATATTTCAGAAGAGAAACTGGAGAACTTAAGGGTGCAACTAGCTTTTGTAGATGAAGAGTACAGATGGTTTTACGAACAGTTCTTAGAAAATGAAGACATCAATAGCGAACCTCCAACTCACAAAAAGAAAAGGCAGACGAAAGCTAAACCCAAGACTACCAAAACTGCAGTTTAGAAAAAAACAGGGAAGTGAAATAAATACATGATTTTGTATTAATTTTTGTATTGAAACAATAATGTGTTTGTCAGTTATCTTGTTTATTCGTAATAATTTTGCTTACCTAAACAAATTATTGCCATGGATGAAGGTGTTTACTACATTTTTTCTCATCTAGGCAAAATTTGGGAAGTGGGGAAAGTGCCATTTTGGCAAAAAATATATAAATTTTATAATGTATATTATAATATAAAGTTATTGCATTTTAATTCACCAGTAAAAAATGTACATAAAATTTAGGTAAAATAGTTTTTCTGAAGAAATTTAAATTTGTTAGTTAACACCTATCCATCCACCCCTTTAATTAAAAAATGTTTTTTGTCGAAAGCTATTAAGATATTACTACAATCCCTAAAAAACTTTTTTTAGATTTGTCTGCTAACAAAAAAAATGTTCAAGCGGTCGAAAATGTTGACTTTGTGTATCTGTATAGATACCGTTGAAGTGACTACTTTAAATCCTAGGAGTTGAAATATCCATGGTCGGCTCGACCAAATCAAAATATACGTTCATTGAAAACATTTATAGAATTTAAAATTACGATTTGTTTATCAGTATTTACACTTATTATTTAATAATTAAATTATGTAATAAAAATGACTCAAAAAAAAGATATTATTAACCAATATTACTAAACGGCTACTTCTACGGTATTTAACACGAGCCGCCAATGTTCGTGTACATGACATTCCCATTTCCCAACTGGCATTGTCAAAACAAAACGCAACGCATGTAGCAAAACAAAAGCGTTATATGTACAAAGATTCAACTCACTATCATGTTCTGCTTAAAAATAAAATAGTATAGACCTACTTCTACTATTATATAATGATATACTCGTAATCTACTATTATTCATGAAAATTAAATAATAATAATAATAATAATAATAAGTACATTTATTTCCACAAAACAAAAAAAAACAATGTATTTTTTTTTTTACATGTAGTTTATACAGCTAGGGGAAAACGGACCTAGTTCAGTTAAGTAGTATATACTTACTAATTAACTGGTCTCCCACCAGGCCCAGATAAAATTAATTATTTTGTTATAATATTATACTAGCGGAATACAAGTAAAAAAGTAGTATATAAACAAAAATTAAAGAGAAGATAAAAAAAAAAAAATTAATAAAAAACAAAAGAATAATAAGAGAAAAGAAGTATATATTAATACATCAAAGTTCGACATCAGATCTTCTAATACCCAAGAAATTAAATGATAAAAATTAATTATGGAATAGTATGTGTTTAAATTCTTTTTGAATTGTGCTAATAATATTTTTTAAAGACTCTGGTATTTTATTATAACATTTTACAATGTTATGAGAAAAAGATCTTCTAAAGAGTGATGTTTTGTGAATAGGAGCAGTCAACATCTGTTTAGATCTTATATTTACACTATGTTGGTCCTTTCTAAATGACAGCTTATTGAAAAGGTAAGGAGGACTTTTATATCGTATTATTTTGAAAAAAAGACAGTTGTATGTAATGTACGTCTATTGGACATGTTGAGCCAGTTAGCTTCACGTAACTTATGTGTGATGCGTTGGAACTTACGAATATTAAAGATAAATCTGAGACACGAATTCTGTGCACGTTGAATTCTTACCTTTGTACCATCTGTAATGCAAGAATCATAAATTGCATCGCAGTAATTAAAATGTGATAATACTAAGGCATCACAAAGAAGAATCTTCATATCTCTAGTTAAGCAATAGCGATGCGCGTATAACATCTTTAAATTATGGTAAGCTTTTTGAATACAACGAGAGATATGATAGTCAAAACGTAATTCTTTATCAATAAACAGCCCTAAGTTTTTGCACACATCAGTAATTGATAGAGTAACATCGCCTACATTCACTTTCAAAAGTGGAATAGCAGCACTTCTGTCCTTCCTACGACCAAACAACATAACGTGAGATTTGTTAGAGTTAATTCGCAAAGAATGCGTTGTAGAGTATTCCAACAGGCTTTCCATATCTTTATTAACTAAAAACAAAGCTTCCTTCAGTTGACTAAACGCAAAAGAGAAGAAAAGTTGCGTGTCATCAGCATACATATGGTATTTACAATTTTAAAACAAGCTTCAATATTGTTAGTGTAAATGCAGTAAAGTAAGGGTCCTAGAATAGAGCCCTGTGGAATACCTCTCAACATTTCTTTAGAATCAGAAAAAAGGTGTTGATATTTTATAATTTGTCTTCTATTGCTAAGGTAGTTTTTATTAGAGAAACTGCAGATGGACCAAATCCTACGTAATGCAATATAGATAATAAGAGTTCGTGACTAATTGTATCGAAGGCCTTCGAGAAATCGAGTAGAATTAAAATCGTTAATTTATTGTTGTCAGTTGATCGTAGACAATAATCAATAATATCCATTAGTGCTGTAGTGCAACTATAACCAGGTCTGAATCCTGATTGCATAGTTGGTAGTAACTTATACCTATTAAGGTGATCGCGAATTTGTTTATCGATTATTTTTTCAGACTTTGGACAAAGTACACAGTATGCTTATCGGTCTCAAGTGATTGAGTTCAGTAGGCGAATCCACCTTTGGTACTGGCACAACAAAGGCATATTTCCAAATATCTGGATAGACACTCTCCGTGATGCAAAAATTTATAATATGGGTGAAATATTGAATTAAGTGAGGACAACATATCTGTAGAAGTTTAATATTGATATTATCAGGCCCACAAGAGGATGTTTTCATTGACGAAATTAGTTTTGAAATTTCAAAATCATTAGAGACGTTAAATTTAAATTCCTGAATATTTACGCATTTAACATTAGTGGCGTAAAAATATACAGCTCATTGTTTAAAGTATAATTCATATTGGACGAATTTTGAAAGAAGGCATTAATGCGATTAAGATCTCTTAAATTTTCTGGTAAATCATTATTTTTACGATTAGAAGTTATATTCAAATTGTGAAATTCTTTCCAGATATTTTTAGTGTTACTAGTATTATTAAATTTAAATTGTAAATATGCCTTTTTTTCTCGAGAGGTTGTAGCAGTTATGAGATTTCTTAGCGATTTGTAGTAGTCCCAGTGAGCTAATTGTTTAGTTTTCTTAAATTTAGCAAGCGCTTTGTCCTTTAGTTTACTCATGAATTTTATATTATCAGTAATCCAAGGTTTACTAGGTTTACAACTCCTAAAGACCTTAAAAGGTGCATGAATATCGAAGATAGCATTAAGATTATAATTAAGAAAATTAATCTTGTCATCGATATTGTGCATATCAAATATTAAAACCAAGGCACAACGTACAAGTCTTGTAGAAAATCTTCTAGATTAAATGTGGAGAAGTCTCTACAACGAATTGTAGAGGGGTTAGTTTTGGCCAGTAGTGAAAATGTACATGTAATTAAATAGTGATCAGCGATGTTGCATTCCAAAATTTGTTTATGTAAAACTGATAATTTGCCATTATTTGATATAATAAGTAAATCCAATAAACTTTGGCAGTTCTTAGAGATTCGAGTAGGTTCATCAATAATTTGTATCAGGCACATCATGTCCAAGATATCACGAAATTTTGTAGAAGCAATATCAAATTTTAGCATATCTATATTAAAATCCCTAAACATATGACACTGTCACATGAGGGCAATATGTCCGAAATAGTTTCCTCAAACATATGTAGAAAATCATTAAGCAGTAGATGAGGTGGATTATAAATAGTACCAACAGCATTTTTTGTTTATTGAGAAAGATATAAACCCAGATTTGTTCAAGATTGGTAGGAGTTTTTATTACAGAGTATTTAATATCTTTATCAATGTACATACATACACCACCGCCTTTAGTAGGTTTGTCTTTACGTAGTAGAGTGTAATTGTCAATTTTGATTGAATGAGATGGGAAATCATTAGTCAACCAAGTTTCAGTAACACCAAATAGAGAACATCTACTGTTGATTAAAATATTTTTAAAATCATTAAACTTGGGTATTAGAGATCTAACATTTAAATGACACAACTTAAATTGTTTCATAACGCTAAACAAAACTTAAAATTAGAGAAAACAAAATTAATAATATATATATTTTTGTTATATATTTTCACTATTTATAGATAAACTGAGTGAAAATTTATACGTGTAGGTTACCGCTCTTATCAGAGTACATAAACAGAAAGACTAATTTAATAAATTTCAACGGTTAATTTATTGATTAACAAAAGAAAATAAATGCAGGTGAACAAAATTGACATATCGCAAATGAAAAAGGAAAGTAAATATTATTATTCGATTTGCTCGAGGTCATTCATGCAGGTCACAGAAAAGATATTATTTTGACGTTTTACCTTGATAGTACCATCTACAGTCCACACGTTTCTAAAGTCGAATTTGTTTGCAGCGACCTTGAACACTTGTAAACGTAGTTTAGATAAGTCTTCTTTGATGGAAATCTTCGTATTTTTGAACAGTTTCTTATTACTGAATACTGCATGTTTAAATTTATAACTGGTAAACTTCAATATTATTGCACGCGGTCGTCCGTCAATCTTCTTACCCACTCTGTGGCAACGATCGATCCAATCTTTATTGATTTCGAGTCCAGTTTTTCCCTTCACGGTAGCAAGAATTTTATCTTCAACATTTTCATTTGTAGATTCCTCCACTCCAAAAATGCGCAAACAATTCCTTCTCGAGTACTGGTGCAGATGATCAATTTTTTAATTAGTGACTTATTTTCATTTTTTAATGAGGTAGCGGTACGGTTTAAATCACAAATTTTTCTTCATATTTAGCTTCGATAGTTTTAGAAATATTGTCACATAACTTAGTAAAGAAAGCCTCATTTTTCATCAGTGCATTTACAGTTTCACTGATTATTTCTTGTAATTCCGCTTTTTGGTCCCGTGTAAAGGCATAATAGCGATGCGAACTAATAGAATTTTATATCACACAACTGACACTTATAGATAGCAATATATAATTATAATAATGCACACTGACAGAGCAGCAACAAACACGTCTAACCCGCCAGCACGTCAAGCATCATAATAATACAAAATACAAAAATCTGTGTAGGACACTTTGCCGTCGTTATATCGATGTTACTTTATTTGAAGTCAAGGAATGTACTGGAAATGACGCTAAACATTTACTAAACGGAAGGTATAAGCAGCATCTACGCTTAGGCTTAGTTTTTTAACCATGGAAATTGTGATCCATTTTTTAATTTAAAACAACGTGTGCAATATGCTATAACTTATTTATTTATTTAATCGTATAGTACATTTTAAATATTGTATTGTGATGTAAGTGTTATGTATGGTGCCTCAGAAGATCAGTATAAACCTGTACAGTGTGGTAAAGAAACCATGTGCAATTGTAGATCGGTTCGTTTTGGCAAAGCATTTACTTCAAGGTTTAGGAAAACCACTAAAACCTAAACATGCCAACCCTTACCCACCTTAGTATTCACATGTAATAATATTAATTAAGTGTGTAATGTGATTGTGTTTTGTGATTGTGTTGTACATTTTTTCCTAATTATCCGGGAGGGGTCTTGACGACCAGGTCCGGAAACCAAGGTGGTGATTCTCAGAAACAACATGTTTCTTTGTTGACCATGAAGTACTGTAACGTACTGATCACCTTCCATATTTTATATTTGCACCAAAAACCCTATAACTAATTTGCTTACTTTTAATTAAATTGCATGTCAACGTATAGGGTGAATCACCACCAACGGGATGAAATTTTCTAGCAAAACCGTAAAAGATTTACCAGTTTTGTGATTTTTCTAGCATGCACCTTGATAAAGATTACATTTGAAAATTGTATTAAATTATACTGTATGATGTCCCAAAAAAATGTGGTGCATCAAAGTTATATTTTTTTATGGGACAACTTGTATTTTATTGCTTTTTTCGGGTGCCCGTAAAAAATAAGGCATTCTTTGTGACCATTTTTTTTCTATTTATCCATTTTTCATTTATGAACTTTGGTTTAATAAATTTGAGGTTTGTGCAAATTTTCCGCCTGGTGTTAGGCAACTAATTTGATGTAGAAATTGCGTGTAAATCGATTTTTTTTCTTGGGTGGAATCCGTTCTTTAGAACCTCCGGTTATTTTATTACTACATTTTCTGACTACTTTCGCTTTATCGTTTTTTCCAATTTGCTTCGACGGTTGTACACGTGCTCCTCGTTAGAACAAAAATTTAAAGTACTTCCTTTTAAAACCTTAGATTATTCTTAATGAATACTTTTATTATATAAAAATTATAATAAATACATCAATATTCTGCACATTGCAAACGCCGTAAGCGCATCGTTTTGCTTATTTACACAAGCGCCATTATGGTATCCTTTTTAGAATTGCTTTCTAGGGGGCAACTCCATGAATAATTAAATGTATAAATTAACTAATGGATGCGTTCTACTCTTTACTTGTTCTGCTAGTGTTACTTTATACCATACTTTCATTTTATGAGGCAGGTATTGTCGTTAATTTATACGTGGTACCTTATTAAGCAAGCGACGTTTAACTTTGACACTTGTCCGTCGTATCAGTATCAGTCGGTGGCAAACCAATCAACTTCTATTCTCACTTCACTTCACTTCTCGTTTTAAATATTTCATGATTGTAGTTGCATGTGTTTTATTTACCATAAACTTATAACTAGCGCCTTTGTGATCAACTTTGTAATCGCAAGGTCTCTCAAATAAACGGGTTCACATTTGCGCTATTTAACTTCATTTAATTACATAATTTAGTAACTAAAATTAAGAAAGTTAACATCCTTTCCTTCAATTTCAATTTATAACAGTATAAGAGTACTTGTTATTGATACGTGAATTGTTTATTTGGCATTGACCATATTGTTTACTACGGTTTGAGGGATAACCACGATATTGCTATCAGATAAGTATATACCTAGTCAATTTAAATGTGATGCAATTTGTACTGTTTATCTAATTTATTGCCTAAATGTTTTATTGCTATAACTGTATGTTTTATGTATTTTGGTCTGTAACACAAGAGGTAAAACAAGCTCTATATCGTCAATTTATGTTTCATGTAGTAACTGAGAATGGCGCCCCTTCGACTCAAAGCATCTTCTTATCATTACATCGTTCATAATCGCCAACGACCGCAACTATCGGATGATTCTGTAATTCTTTGATTAAAGTTCCCTATACCTAAATATTATGTGTTCTGAGTTACGTCGACTTTTCTTAAAATATGAAGTATTAAAAAAGTCATTATCTTCTAACCCAACAAATTAATTCAAATTTCAATTTGGATTAGAAGGTAATGGTTTTCTTTTAATACTTCACATTTTAAGAAAGTCGATAACTCAGAAAACTCTAGGTTTATTTAGATATAGGCAACCTTTATAAATGTATATATAAGTATAATACAAGGTGTTCCATAAAAAAATATAACTTTGATGCTCTACACATTATTGGAATTTACTGTATATTTCAAAATAATATTAAAAGGTAACATTTATCAACCTTCAGGTAACTAAAACGTCTAAAACTTGTAAAACTCAGTTCCGTTAATGGTGATTCACCTTGTATAGTTTCCAGTTTAATATAAAGTCTACTTTTAGAAAAATAAACAATTTGTTAATAAAGGGGTAAATAAAAAAAATAGTTCTAAAATAACTGACCATTTTTTACTCTTACCATTTGCTTCTTATACATTTTGCATCATTTTCACAGCGCCATGTAATATTATGGGAGGATGTTTATATAAACAATTCAAACAATAAACTTAATTTAATTTAATAAAAGTATAGGAGTCACAACATTGACAAACTTTAATCGATATTGTTACAAATGAATACTAAGGGGGGTAAGGGTTAGCATGTTTAGGTTTTAGTCGGTTTTCTAAGCATTAGAGTTAATGCTTTTTCAAGACAAACCAATCCACAATTGCACAGTTTCGTCACGGCACTATGGCAATCCTACTTTGGTTGCTCGTCACGTATGACGTAAAAATTCATACCAATCTAACGCTTAAAAATTTTGTGTGTGTGTGTAATTATTTGACAATTATAGTGTAATGAAAGTTGCAAAGTTTTACTTGTATTGAATGTTGACATAGTGTTGTTGGATGTTTATAAACGTCTGAATCTGCCAAAACTAACGTGTATTAGTGCGCATTAGACCGGGGCTTAATTAATTTTTAGGTATGTAGAAGTGATTTCTGCCCGGCGAACTTAAAAAAAAAATTAAAATTAATTAAGCCCCGGCCTAGTGCGCATATGTCAATAAACACTTTGGATGTAATTAAGTAAAAATGCACAAATGCTTTTTTGTATGCATAATCAGCTGTGCGCAACTTCGACAACGTTTTTGACAAATACGTCACTAGTTTTAATAACGTGCAACCAAAGTAAGATTGCCATTACAATATATAGGTTTGTATTGATCTTCTGGGACACCTTACATAACACTTACATCACAATACAATAATGAAAATGTACCATATAAATATATAAATAAATAAGTTGTAATTGTTTAGAATGGATTGCATCTAGTAATAATAAATACTAATAATAAAGGCAAACTCTTACCTTTTCTAAGACAAATATTGAATTTTGTCCGTATACCGAAATTAATTGCAATTGAAATTACATTCTCGAACTACCGCACAACTTTACAATTATTTGTAACGTCTCGTTAATAACTGTAGATGTGATTCAAATAATAATAATTAAATGCTAATAGCAATTATTTTGTCAAATCAAGAGAAAATTGGTAGCTACTCTGAACGTACTGCAAAATGAAGGTAATTAATTAAACTATGTTATTATAATTGAGAGTTAATAATATCACTGCAGCTTTATCCATTGTATTACTTAACTATGAAAAGACTCATTACTATTGATATTTGTAATTTTCTATGGTATCTTATTTGTATCCTTTAATAGTTGTTTTCAAAACTCTTTAATATGTTCTTTGTCGTGCTTCCGTAAGCTTTCAACACTTCTTTTCGTCAAATCCTGGAATATTTGCAACATAACGTTTTTAACTACTTCACCCTGAACTTAGTCAATCTGTGTCTCTTTGTTAATTTTCCTTCATTTTCAATTGGTTTTCCTCTCAGTTACTAAGTTCTTTTTTTTCATTTTCCTACAAAACTTTTTCAGAAAGTTTTAAAAAATAATGAGAAATTTGAAGTTTTTGTTTTTACCTACATCTATTAGTAAAAAATTAGTTTATTATTTTGCTAGGAAAAAAAAAGCTTAATACCTAGGCACCACTTATTAGTCTAAGACTTTTGAGTAGGTGGGTAGTTTTGAGCAAAAAACAACCAGTTCCTGTTAGAAACTAATTTAAAATATTATTAGAAAATAAAAAAAACTTACTCTGGCATCAAAATTTGATATAAGACTGTTAAAACGTTACAGTATTTCTACGGCCATCGCTTGTAGAAACATATATGATTAGTTTCAGAAAACTCATTTTATAAGACGAGTACAGTTTCGACAAAAGTACGAATATAGTAGACAGCACGCATTTGTACAATAATAAACTTATACTCGAGTTCTCTTACTCCTGAAGAGTCCCAAAAGGACGAAACAGCTGTCGAGTGATTCTCGGTGTTTGTTTGCTATTGTACAATATCTTGCAAACTTTACAGTAAGCGATTCGAGATTGTTATTTTTGCCGACACCTAGTGGCTATGATAATTGAAGGATTAACTATGTAACTGCTAAAACGTCTGTCGACAAAGTTACCTTTAATACAAATTACATTTTATGTTTATAGGTTTAAATAGACGATCCCGTTCAAAATTCAAAAGTCTTATTTAATATTAATCATACTGGTTTAATAAGTTTTTTAGCTAACATGTAACAAATTTAATCATTTCAATATGTCGCCGTTCCAAATCAATCGTGTCAAACTTAATAAACAAGGGGACCGTAAGAATTCGGTACACTCCAGTGAATGGCGACGTTTCGCACTTAAGTATAAAGATGCTTCTTCGAGTCATATGATGGTTTCTTAATTACTACAGCTGGCATGGTCTTAAGTAACACAAACTAAAATCTCCAAGGTTAATGTAAATAGTTAATTTAAATTTGTAATATTATTTTTCACTATCACTTTATGCAGAATGAAAATAATTGCAGGAACAACGAACATACGAGGATATGATTGCGATCAACTGGAACTGGATTCATTTTTGCTTAAGACTACTCACCTACTCAGAAGTTTTCCATCAGTAAAGGATCTAGAAGTATCATACTTCTCTGGCAAAATAAAATATTTAATAAAAAAGAACGAAAAAACCGATGTATACAACACTTATATTAAAATTTGACATTGTTTTCACATACTGTTGTATTTGGGAAACAAGAACTCTGCTTCGTCACAGTAAAACTCTAGGTACTACATACAAAGATGCTAAATAATAAACTGAATAAAACACAATTACACTCATTTGCATCAAAAAATAATTTCACATTTCGGTTTATCTCGTCACAAATTGATTTAAAAAATATCGGGAGATGCTGAATAGTGGAGTACTGGTAAAGTGATTGTCAATAAATATTTAAATTTGATTAGTTAAGTGCCACAGCCTCACTAAATAATAATATTAATAATAATAATAATAGCATAATAAAGAATAAATTTTGGAAATGTGATGTTAATCAGATGGTTCACAATTTATTGCCCCTGCTCTTTCTCAACCCCACGTTTCAACGAATGCATACAAAAATAGTGTAATTTTTTTGTCAATATTAATAACAAATATATAAAGGAAAGAAATATATAAAGAAAACACATATAAATACTTAGTCCCAATAAAAAAAAAAATAAAATAAAGAGAGAAAAAAATTTTTGTTTCGAAAAATTATAAAAGGTCACATGTTACGAATTACTTGCAAGTTTTTAAGCTCTAAGATCTAGTTTTCAAAGTAGTAACACTTAATGTTTTCATTTATTTATTTAATCGTATGGTACATTTTAAATATTATATTGTGATGTAAGTGTTATGTATGGTGCGCTAAAAGAGTATAAACCTGTACAGTGTGCTCCGGTAAATGATTATACGAGGGTTGCCTTTTAAGTGTTGGGACTAAAACGTTCCTTATCACCTAGCAACCAGAAAAATTGTTTATAAACAACTGTTGGTATTTGTCAATGTCAAAATATGATTTAGATCGGGTTGATAGTTTATGAACCGTGGCGTGTTAAAGTTCCCAAGTCCCAGTACGAGATGAAATTAAGTCCGGAACAATACCGCAAGATTATTGTTTATAACTTTCAACGAAGCCTCACCCAGCAAGAATGCGCACAACTTGTTGCTGTTTTTGGAGAAGAAGCACTATCAAAGACAACCATTTATTGCTGGTATGCAGAGTTTCAGCGAGAGCGCTCTAACCTCAGTGACGAACCGCGTGAAGGGCGACCAAAAACCGCCGTCACTTAAGAAAACGTGGAAGCTGTTCACAACATGGTTCTGGAAGATCGTCATGTGACATACCGTGAGATTCAGACATCATTGGACATCTCAGGGACCTCAGTTCAAAAGATCTTACACGAAGAAGTAGGTGTTGGTTTTCCGGTGGATACCGCTTCTTCTCACAGAAAAACAGAAAGCAGCTCGAGTCAATTGGTGTCGAAAAACTCTACCACGATTCAACTCAGGAGCATCAAAACACGTTTACAACGTCGTAAGTGGTGATGAGTCATGGATCTATAGCTATGAGCCTGAATCGAAACGCCAATCTGCAGCATGGGTCTTCCAAAGTAAACTAAAACCGACAAAGTTGTTCGCTCTCGCATCGTTGCCA
The DNA here is from genome assembly GCA_030710515.1 of Abscondita cerata. Taxonomy (NCBI): domain Eukaryota; kingdom Metazoa; phylum Arthropoda; class Insecta; order Coleoptera; family Lampyridae; genus Abscondita; species Abscondita cerata. The sequence goes on from JALBCR010000959.1 coordinate 137,666, forward strand.
AGAAAGTGGTTGCATCGTTTGTTGCGAAATCAGGGTATGTAGCAACGGTTGCTTTTGAAAATAAAAAAACAGTTAATGCTCAATAGTATACGACCACTTGCTTGCCTGAAGTGATCTCCGAGCTTTGGAAACATAACCCAAATCGACGCATTATGCCCCATCAAGACAATGCAAGCTCGCACACCGCTCAAGCCACAAAGTCGTTTTTGGAACAGCAAAATGTCGAAGTTCTTGATTATCCTCTATACAGCCCGGAAAGCAGTTCCAGACGTCTGAAGAAACGGTGGATGCCTACAAAACAGCAATTTTAACTACCCCTACTTCGAAATGGAATAAATTCTATAACGACTGGTTTCATTAAATGCAAAGTGCATTGACTATCGCGGAGAGTACTTTGAAAAACAATTAAAAAATGCGTTATTATACCTCTTACATTTTTCTTCATTCCCGACACTTAAAAGGCAACCCTCATAAGTGAAACAAATATTATAAGAGAAGGAACGTTTATAAAATTCAGTGTTAAAAGAAAGCAGTTCAATTAAACTACTGTGTCTCAAATTTAAATTATGAATGTCGCCACGACGTTTAATTTTATTTGTTTATTAAAGTGGTTTGTTTGTAACAATAATTTTATGAAACAAAACACAAATGTGTAGATAACGCCGATTATCCAGCTTAGTCAATCAGTTTCTACCAACTTATGACTAATATGTTGACGACGCCTAATCCCATGTATACTGACTTCCAGAAAAATTTCAACACCTAGAAGTTGCCGAACGGTTTTAATGAAATTTTCAGGAAACGTCTAATTTCATTAAACAAAGTGATGATTAAAATTAGAATAAAATCTAGCCAGTAGTTTTTGTTTTTTTGCCTGTTGTTTCCATAGCATTTAGTAACAATAATTTGAAGTATTAGACCATTTAGTAACTGTCAAGTTTGCAAATTGTTGTTGTTTCTTCACAATTTCATTCTGAACTTAAAAACAATGCTGAAAGTACGTCAACATCAACATTTTGTCCAATTAAGTGATTTTGAACGTGGCCTTATTATTGGAATGAGAGAGGCCGGACTTTCGCTAAGAGAAATTACTCGTCGTGTAAACCAAAATGTTTCATCGGTATTGAGATGTTGGTTCAAATGGTCCGAGGAAGGGGTTCAACATCGTCGCCGTGGATCTGGACGTCTTCGAAGGACTACAGATCGCAAAGAACGTCGCTTAAGAGTTTTGGCCACAAGAGATAGATTTTCAACAACTCGATCAATTGCAAATGATTGGATGAGAGGTACAGGACTTAAGATGTCAATGTCATCTGTTTATCGCCGGATAAGATCTTATGGGTTGCGTTCATATCGTCCATTTTTATGTCTTCCTCTTACACCACTTCACCGTCTACGCAGACAAGAGTGGAGAAACAAAAGGGTTAATTGGGCGCAAGAATGGCATCAAAGTGTGTTTAGTGACGAATCTCGATTTTGCTTGTAGGCCCACGATGGTTGTAGGAGGGTCAGACGGATGCGTGGAGAACGTAAAAATCCAACATTTTTGTGGAACCCAACACAGCCTTCACTCAAGGAGTTATGATATGGGGTTCAATATTTTATGGTAGCAGATTACCCTTGGTCTTTATTAACGGCAACTTTAACGCAGCTGGTTACATTGCTAATGTGCTCCAACCAGTTGGCGTTCCATATCTTCAGGGGCTGCAAAATCTCATTTTCCAGCAAGATAATGCGCGCCCTTATACGACAAGGGCTACAACACATTGCCGTCCTCCCATGGCCTGCTCGGTCGCCTGATTTGTCGCCAATTGAACATGTATGGGATATAATTGGTAAGCGACTGGGTAATTTACCGCACTCTCTAGATAATTTACACGATCTTCAGCAACGTATTCAAGAAGCTTGGGATGATATACCACAAGCAGCTATAGATCACTTGATTGATAGCATGCCAAGCCGTCTAGATGAGTGCATTACAAATAATGGCAGAGCAACTCATTATTAAAAAAACTTTTTAAGCTTTTGTTCTTTTGTATTTAAATTTTAATCATTACTTTGTTTAATGAAAATAGACGTTTCCTGAAAATTTCATTAAAATCGTTCAACAACTTCTAGGTGTTGCAATTTTTTTGGAAGTCAGTATATAAAACAAAGGCAAGCATTTTGTGAAACTTGAATTTTTCTCTTCGTATTTGTATCAAGCTAAGGATCATAGAGAACGTCACAGTAGTTAAAACACCAAGGAATCGAAAATCATTTTTTTTTAACTTTTATTTAATACCTAGCTTTGTGAGTATAGCAATTTCAGTTTTCTAGAGGACTTATTTATGTACATGTTTATATGTTCCAAAAAGCGTAACCTATTAACTATAATACTAAGATTTTTTGCTTGCTCATGATAAGAAATAAGAATATTGTTGATGTTTAATGAAGAAAACGTAATATAAATTTAATAATTTGATTATTCCCAAAAAGAGTTAATATTGACTTTGTGGGATTAACCTTTAACGAATGAAGATTTGCCTAGTTTGCCAGAAAATTTAAATGCCTGAATTGCATGTTTAGGGTAAAAAAATAAATAAACTTGTGTATCGTCAGCATATTGATGATACTTAGAATGCTTTAAACAATTACAAAGTGTGGTAGTACAAATTATATATACCCATGGTCCCAATATTGAACCTTGAGGAACTTCATAATTAGTATGACAAAGATCAAAAATGGTTCCTCGTAGTTTTACACCTTGACGACGATTACGCAAATAACTATTTAATAAAAGGAGAGCATATCTGTCAAATCTTATATGGTGTAGAATATTTACCAATATTTTATGATGGATAGTGTCAAAGGCATTCGAAAAGTCTAATAGAACTAAAGCAGTGATTTTGTTTTTATCTTTAGCAGCATTGACATCATCGATTACGTTTAATAAAGCAGTAGTACAACTATATCCACGTCTAAACCCGGATTGATTGATATACACGGTGGCCAGAAAAATACGGACAAACGCCAGGTAGAACGATTCTTTGTTCAATTCTGAGGCGATAATCTTAATCCAAAAAACTTATGCGATCCTTCCTTAAGGCGCACGAGACCATCAAACCTTAAGATGTTCGGCTAAAATTTATCAAAATTCGTCAAATTTATCTATGTAAAATCATTGTGGTGAAATTTAGAAATGGAATTATCTCAAATACATCGATGTAACTAATCGATTAATCTTTGTTTAATTCTGTTGGGTCTCAAATTCAGTGGAATATTATCCAGTACTTCTTCTAAAACGTTAACGTACTCAATTCCATTTAGACGATTTGGAAGAAATATTGGTCCAACAACTCGGAGATTTAAAATCCCCAGCCAAACATTTACCGAAAATCTTCTCTGATGTCCAATTTCCCTTACTGCCTTGGGATTTTCGTCTGCCCAAAAATAAAATTATGGCTATTAAAGACGCCATCTCTCGTAAACAAGCGTTCGTCGCTCCAGAGAATATGCAATAAAAGTTCGGCTCTTCTTGAATTCTTTGTAAAATAATGGTCTCGTGCGCCTTAAGGAAGGATCGCATAACTTTTTTGGATTAAGATTATCGCCTCAGAATTGAACAAAGAATCGTTCTACCTGGCGTTTGTCCGTGTTTTTCTGGCCACCGTGTATAGTAAGTTATTAATGTCTAAATAATTACCTATCTGCTTATTCGTAACATTTTCTAAGATCTTTGACAGTACAGAAAGTACACTAATGGGACAATATCATTTAATCATTTAGGCGAGTTTCTTTTTATACAATGGGATAATTAGTGCAACATGTGTAAAGTATGATAACAAATATGGACAACATAGTTTAATCATTTCAGAATTAATATCATCAATTGCGACTGATAGAGAGTATGGCATGGTAAATTTCTTCTTCGTCCACAATGGATAATTTAAATATATTTGCATCAGAAGTAGGCTTATATGAATTAAACAATTTATGATCAAGACGATCAATGCCTACCATGGAATTAATTAAAAAAACATTCATTTGATTAGCGTCACCGAGAGATTCTGGAATTTCATTGCGTTTTTTTTTATTATCAACCTGCATGTTATTCAAAACTTTCCATAAATTGCCATATACTATGCTCTTTCCTTAAAGTCATTAACCGTAACATGCCCTGAAAAAAAAACAATGCAAATTCTAGTCGAATTGTTATAATAAATGAATTTTCAACTTTCGCAGAAATTACAACTGCAATAAACACAGAAACGTTACACGTTTAAAACTAATTATTCTAGCAAAATATTTACTCTCGGGTGAATATATACACCCTGCGTTAGCACATAACGCAAAAGTAAGTATACTCGAAAATAATTCATTCAATGCAAGTATGTACAATAATCAAAGTAACGACAACAGAAAATAATTACTAACAACTCCTGCAACAAAAACGTAAAACAAAAAATAAGTTCACTAACTAAATAAAAACTACAGACTCATGCCGCATTTGAGATATTGGAAAATTGTTATAAACAACTGAAAGATAGACAAAGATGGATTTAATTGCTTCAGTAATTATTTCCGGAATCGCCACTGTGAAAACCCTCACGTAATCAAATTATAAAGCACGAGCATAACAAATTAAAGTGAAATTAATAACGCCTTATGAGTTTTTAGAATAATATGATTTGTATGTACAGAATTTTTAATAAGAACATAAAGAATTATAAATTAATTTAAACTTACCACCAATGTATTTCCTAAAGCACCCACTGAAATAAGTATACTGTACATTATAATCAAAATTGTATATGCAGGTTCATCAACAGCTCTATTATAAATATATCTGTCAACAAGCTCAGGATCAACATCCTTACTTTTTCTAACAATTTCACTTTCACTCGAATTTAAATTAATATTGAAATAGGGATCCATTTTGATCAAGCACTTTTAGTAACAGTGAAATAATAAACCGAATTTATTTTAGTTTTGTTTATAAATATTTACACCTTAAACGGCGTTGTAACAGTTTGTGAGATATTACGAAACACATTACGAACTTTATTAAATCTCTGTAAGGTCAACGTTCCACTCTACAGTTCCATGAATAGCTTCAAGAGTTGTATAGTGGAGTACTGCGGAATCCAAATGGTGAAGTTATTCTGAAAACAAAAAAAGAAACTTTTAGAACTTTATACTAATTGGATGTATCTTTTGTTCAGAAACTTCAAAAACGTGCACAATAAAATGGGATACATTTGATCAAGCACTTTTTTTTAAAGAAATATGAGATTTGAGTCAAAATTCTGTTCAATTTAGAAAAAACGACATGCACATATAGTATTAATGCTCAATTAGTAATTAATCAATTGATCAATATTTGACTACTAAACTTTTTTATAAAATCTATTTAAAATAGATCTACTAATTAAAATCATCAAATCTTCAAAGCATTATGAGACCTAATAGAGGATAGTGGACAAAACAATGTCTCATAATAGTTCGAGAAGGAACAGTTTTTAATTTTTGAAGAACTTTCTTATGGAGAAACTTTTCTTTTTGAGAATGATAATTTTTCATATTAAACAACAGTATTACCAAACGTGATTACAATGTTAATTTTTATTTAAAATAACTGTTTTTTGACATTTTCAGTTCAATATATTATTATTAGTCCGATGGTAGAAACTCATTTTTTTTTTTTTTTAATAATTGTTTTTAATGTTTGTAAAACAAATCTAAGTTTAGGTGTTTTTGTAAATCGCTTTTGTTTTAGGTTATAATAACTTTTAGTTTTATTACTAAAACGGCTATGAGAAAATCCTGGAAATTATTTTCAAGTTCTAAATTTTACCGCAAGGGGCACAATTGACAGGGCGAGGTATAAAATTCAAGATTTCTCCCGAAAATTTTTATATGAAACTATGACTTTAATAACATCATTAGAAAGCCAGAATAATTCCGCATAAGTTTTGTCTAAGGGTCATTGGCGTACCGGCCTTAATAAGACGAGGAAAAGCCTCACAATGTCAAATAATTTAAATTGCTGTATTTTTTTAATGATTTATTTAATTACAGCAAGCTTAAACTTATTTTTTAGAGAAATGTTAGTGTTTTCAAGTACCATCGGCATTCAACAGTTTCAAATAAAATTGCTAGACGGCGGAGTTCGCAATAATAACAATTTTTTCAATTTTGCCACAAAAATTCAAATCATACAGTATAATTTTGATGTTTTAAACGGAAAGTTAAATTTGCTAGAGACAACGCAATAACCGCAGTCCGATATCTTTGCCAGTTTCAGAGTTATGTCAAAAGATTACATTTTTCACACTTTAATTTGAAAAAATGTATATTTTCCTAGTTTTGTAGCTGTGTACGTAGGATTATTATTATGATATATTTTATGCTTCCCTTTACACTTTATCTAGGCCTAAGACTAGTAGAAATTATGTAAAAGACGACATTTGAACGTGTTTAAAGGCCAATGGCCTATAACAAAACAACAATAACAACATTTAGCATTTAGTTTTTAAGGAATTAATGGAAAGGCTTTTATAAATGTTCAAAATGATCTCTATTTTGAAAATACAATTATTAATATTTGTCCTACATTTGTTAACAGCTGTTTCAATTTCAGCTAATGAAATCGAATTTATAGCGTTTTCAATTCGCCCAATCATATTGTCCCGTGTGGTTGAACGCGTTTTATAAACAATGCCTTTTATCCGGCTCCACAAATAAAGATCAACGCATTTAAATTCGAGGATCTGGGTGGTCAAGAAAACAAACTACCCCTTCCAATCTAGCGATCCGGATAATTATTATTTAAAAAATCACGTCATGTTGATACCACAAGGACAATGTTAAGTTAATAGGAACATCTTCCAAAAGGATAAGCAAGTCATTTTCTAAAAAGTTCAAATATTATTCGCCATTAAGATGATTGTCAAAAATAATAATTCTGTTTCATAAAATACCACACCAAACGTTTACACTTCACCTATTTTATGTAGTGTATTTATAACTTCGGGTTTGAAAAGCTATATGTATTTACTTGAAAAATAGGATTACATATATTGATAACGTATAAACACATTGACATACAATATTTATAAACTAATCTTGTTTTACAACAACTGCATTTTTTTGTAACTAAGGTAAGTTCAACTACGATACAAAACATACAAACACAACATTCTCTTCCAACTTAACTTGGATACTTTTACAAATTTAATTTAACAGGATGTTCGTGTACTACGTCTAAGCGACGGAACAACAAAAGCGCATTCACCATGTAAGTTACTGCATACTACTGTGCTATTGCTCTCTAAATCGTTCAGAATTTCGTTGTTGACAATACTACTTGAAATTTCCGTTTTATCTTTAGTACCAGGCAAAACATCATCTTTGATAACATGATCAGATATGGGTGGGTTAACATATAATACATCTTTATTAGAATACTTTTGCAAACTATTAACATGTTTGTACACTCATGAAATTTAAAACTTGGACACTACAATTTCTGTAAACAAAAGTTTGTACATTGTGAAGCGGGCTTAAGGGTATCATTTACAATTCTAACAGCAGGTAGTCTCAGCAGGGGTTATCCTATAGAAGGACTATAGAATGAATCATTACACTAAGCACGTTTTAGAAAATAGGTAATTTACGTTGCTTACTTAATTTTTTCTTTAAAGAATATATTTGAAGGTATCGCTAATTAAACACCATAGCTCGATTAATTATCGAATCAAAATTTTGTTTAGGAAATGTTTACAAAATAAAATTAGAAATAATTTTGATTTAAAAACGTCTACAAGCAATAACTTTTAAATTAAATCAAAAAACTAAACATGGTTATTTGGGTTGACTGATTATTACTTATTTTTAAATAAATCTAACCTACTAATTATTGTAAGTTATTAAAAAAAATCATTAAACTCTCTATTCATAATATTTAGTCCTTACAAAATGTATATTTTATGACGTTTCATTTTTTCTGTAGTTAATATAAAAGTGAAAATAAAAACTAAGGCAATTCTTATTGTCAACGTATATATTTAGTTTTTGACAAGAATTTATTACATAATTATAATTAAGATACCAAGTTATAGTTTAAAATTAAATGAAAACGTTTTTTTTTAAATAAAGGTATTACTATATAAATAAATATAAGAAATCAATAATGGGTGTGACCTCCATTATTATTGATACATTCTTGGAGGCGTCTGCTCATTGACGCTATCAAGGTATTAATATAATTAATATTAATCGTTTCCCATGCGGTATCAATGGCTGCAATTAGTGCATTACGGTTTACTGGTATAAAATTTGGCCCTTGTTGTCTTCGGATAACAGTAAGTATTCGAGCCCAAACATTTTCGATAATGTTAAAATCTGGGCTTTTGCTGGCCAGGGTAACAGCTCCAAGTTATTTGCTTGTATCCAGTTGCGCACAACCCGCGAAGTATAGGGTCATCATATCCCGATAGTTAATTATTGAATGTTCCAAGAAAATATGTGTAAATAGTAAATGGAATCTACTAACGTAACGTTAAGTCGTTAATTATAGTTACATAACTCTCCTTTCATAAGATATAGTTCATATTAATATGCTTATTGTAAAGCTTCGTACACACCTGAACAACAAACCGAGGAACAAACAGAACAACGAACCGAACGGCAATCGGAACATTAATTTGGACGGTGCTACGTACGAATTTTAGAACAGATTCGCAAGTTCTGATTGTTCCACGAACGGTTTGCGGCGTTCCCGCAACTTGTCGGTTTTTCTCCGACATCAAAGAAAATGCGCGCGAATGCGTTTGCAGGTTTGGACGAATCTAAACAAAACGGCGAACAAACTTATGCGGGAGAATTAAATTATTTATTTTTGTCCTCCCTTTTTGTGGGTTTGTTGTGTTTTAGGTAATATTACGGAGTTGACAGAAGAAGAAATGTTTTAAATTAATCAGTGTTTAAGAATGCAAGAAAAAATGATGTCCCTATTAGCATCATTTGGCGGGGGAAATTTCCAAAATAAAAAAAAGCGAAGTAAATTATAATTTTTACTCTTCTTTGTGCGTAAAAATTTGGTTGGCACTATCTTCTTGTTTTCCGCAATTTTCTCTTCTCAATAATAAATATATATGAACTGAAAACTACTGAAAATAATTATGGGAACAGCCCAAACGTTCCGTTTGTTGTTCGGATTGTGGAAATTATAAATGATCGATCGTTTGTCGTTCTGTTTGACTTTCGGTTCGTTGTTATGTTTGTTGCTCGGTTTGTTGTTCAGGTGTGTACGAAGCTTTACAACTTAAGCAACAATTTTTTGGCGAATAAAGATTAGTTTGTGATGTAATATTAGAAACACAAATTTATATCATATCAAATTTATGACAACTTAAAAACCAAGAACGTGTATGTTATTGCTAAGAAATTATTAAGGAAAAAGCGCAATTGCAGTGTAAATATTTATAATTAGATATTTTCGAAAGTTTATAAGTCCTCTATTGTAATCTTAATACTTAAAAGAAAATCCTGTCCATTAGCATTATAAGGAAATGGCTTTTACTTTATGAATAAGTTTCAATAACAATAGAATATCCTTGCTTGTTTAATTTACTTCCTTTGAGTCATATTGCTCTAAGGGTTGTTACATTGGTCATTAGAAGTATGTAATAAATAAACAATTACCTACTGTTTGAGAAGGGGTAGTGTGAACCAATAAATAAAGTAAGAAATGTAAATTCCATTTTAGTTTAAAATTTCAAGTGTTGTGAAAATGCCACCTCATCTCGGTGCTGATTTGAAAGCGCGGATTGTTTCGGAATTAGCGGCGGGCCGTAGCGTGCGTGAAATTTCACGTATGTTAGATATACCAAAAGCACCGTAGGGCATTACCAAGTAAAATGGAATCTTGAACACACTTTGGAAAGAGCCATCGGAAGTGGTAGACTTAAAGTATCTACACGTGCTCAAGATCTCGAGTTGTTTCATTACGTAACAGAACAACCATTTGCTACATACCCAGGGCTATAGCAGATACACATTTTTCCGGATGCCGTATAACTGCACAAAAAAGAATAAAGGAGATGGGAATAAAGAAGTATAATGCTGCTGCAAAAGAAGTTCTCAGTGACGAAAATATGAGACGTCGTCTGGAATTTGCAAGGCGATATGTGAATGAACCTTTGGAATTTTGGAATCGAGTGATTTTAGCGACGAAAAACGTTCAATAGCCGCAACGATGGACTACTAAAAGTTTTTAGAATGGAAGGAACTCGTTACGAAAATAATCACATATGTCCTAAAAAACGAAGTGGTTATTTTTCTGTGAATGTGTGGGGTTGGGTTAGCGCGCGGGGTCCAGGAGTTTGTTGGGCTATCGATGGACGTCTTGATTCTGCTGCGTATTTAGATATTTTGAAACTATTATGAAACCTTCAGTCGAAGTGTTTTATCCAGACGAAGATTATATTTTCCAACAAGTAAGTATTCTTATTTCACTATACTTTCTCCAAAAATAGTTTGGGATCTGTTGAATTAACATTTTCATAATGTATTTTTGTTGTTAAAGGACAACGCCCCTATTCATACTTCGCGGGTTGTGCGCAATTGGATACGAGAAAATAACTTGGAGCTGTTACCCTGGCCAGCAAAAGCCCAGATTTTAACATTATCGAAAATGTTTGGGCTCGAATACTTGCTGTTATCCGAAGACAACAAGGGCCAAATTTTATACCAGTAAACCGTAATGCACTAATTGCAGCCATTGATACCGCATGGGAAACGATTAATATTAATTATATTGATACTTTGATAGCGTCAATGAGCAGACGCTTCAATTGTCAAAATAACGGAATATACAGGTTATTAATACTATATTTATACCTATAGTAATGGCGACTTAGTATCTCATTAAAATAAACAACTTTTTAATTCCATTTTTTGATTTTGTACTTTAAAAATCTATAGAGTGGTTATCAAAATATTTTGGTTTGAAATTTTTGATCGGTCGCCATTTTGTTATTTGAAAAAAATAGAAAATAGTTGTAAATACAAATGTTCTAGAGAATCGAAAGCTAATTCAGAAACTTTTTATTTTTATTAATAGTCTTTAAAATAAAGGGGTTATAGACGATTTTTGAAAAACATAAAGAAGAGCTATAACTACGAACCGGGGTACAAAATCAAAAATTGGAATTAAAAAGTTGTTTATTTTAATGAGATCTAATCTGCAATTTTTGGGTGTAACCACTTAGTATTAACACCCTATATACGTTGACAATAAGAATTGCCTTAGTTTTTATTTTCACTTTTTATATTAACTACAGAAAAAAATGAAACGTCATAAAATATACATTTTGTAAGGACTAAATATTATGAATAGAGAGTTTAATGATTTTTTTTAATAACTTAATAACAATAATTAGTAGGTTAGATTTATTTAAAAATAAGTAATAATCAGTCAATAAGTAATAACCATGTTTAGTTTTTAATTTAATTTAAAAGTTATTGCTTGTAGACAGTTTTTAAATCAAAATTATTTCTAATTCTATTTTGTAAACATTTCCTAAACAAAATTTTGATTCGATAATTAATCGAGCTATGGTGTTTAATTAGCGATACCTTCAAATATATTCTTTAAAGAAAAAATTAAGTAAGCAACGTAAATTACCTATTTTCTAAAACGTGCTTAGTGTAATGATTCATTCTATAGTCCTTCTATAAGATAACCCCTGCTGAGACTACCTGCTGTTAGAATTGTAAATGATACCCTTAAGCCCGCTTCACAATGTGCAAACTTTTGTTTAGAGAAATTGTGGTGTCCAAGTTTTAAATTTCATGAGTGTACATAATCTTACCATCTACTTTTACTAAATATGTAACCGCACTTACACATTTTAATATTTTGCCCATTTTCTACTTTTCTAATAAATGTGGACCTAAATTACCAACTAATACATTTTCACCAACTGAAAACATTATTGGTTTAACATAATCTTCTGATTGTCTACTTTTCTTTTACGTTTAGATTTTTGCAATCTGTCTTAAGCGCGTTCGCCTCGTATACGTCTCGCCAGTTGGATGTCTTTGGGCCTGATAGTGACGCGTTTGGCGTAAATGGCGCACAAATTAGTGTCTTCGAAGAGGCCGACGAGATAAGCCTCGCTCGCCTTCTGGAACGCCATCACCGCCAAACTTTGAAAACGAAGATCGGTCTTGAAATCTTGGGCGATCTCCCTGACCAACCTTTGAAAGGGCAGCTTGCGAATCAGAAGTTCGGTGCTCTTTTGGTAGCGACGAGTCTTTTAGAGCCCGACGGTACCAGGCCTGTAACGATGGGGTTTTTTAACGCCCCCTGTGGCGGGCGCGCTCTTTCGGGCTGCCTTCGTAGCGAGTTGTTTGCGTGGCGCCTTACCACCGGTCGATTTACGTGCGGTCTGCTTAGTTCTTACCATGTCGTAAGTACGAAATTCGCAAGCGTAATGACACCCTCTTCTCTCTGTGGTTTCAATAAATCTACTCTAGTTTTCGGTTTTATTTTAAAAATAAATTTGTTCGGACTTAAACCTGTATAAGAACATGGGGTGTTGCGATAGTTAACCGAAAATTCACAATTCGTTGTTCAATTGATAAAGGAGAATTGTCTAACTTAAACTTTTTTAATGCGCATTTTGCTATTTGAACATGTCCTTCAGCGAGACCATTTGACTGAGGATGATATGTGGGTGTTTTAAAACCACAAATGCCATTAATGTTACAAAATTTAACAAAACATTCTGAATTAAAAGGTAGTCTATTATCACTTACAATGGTTCCTGCCATACCTAGTACTGAAAAAGTTATCTTTAGTTTTTCAATAGCTTGAACAGTGTTTGTACTTTTTTACCAGTGACCCTGTATATGTTGCCGTAAAACTTGAGGCACAACAACTTTTACGCCTAACATCAAACAATTATCCTCAATGGTTAATTAATTTCGTCTTATAAAATAGGTTTTTAATTCTTCAAAAGTGACCTTAATTGACCATCGTGAATTTAGAAAATTTTTCACACGAGATAATATCGAACCTTTTTTTGATAAATTAGCTCTATCAACATGTAATATTGGTAGATCATCTGATAAATTAAATGAATGATTGTTACTGTCAATTTTATCTTCCACTGGCAACTTGGACAACATATCTGCTTCTACTAATTGAGAACCTTTTCTGTATTCAATTTCATAATTATAAGCAGATAAAAATACATTCCATCTTATAATTCTCGACGCCGACATAACAGATATATTCATATTTGAATTAAAAATAGTTAATGATCAGACACTAATATAGAAGAACGTTCGGAAATATACTTGTAATACTTTTTGACTCAAAAATGGTAGCTAATGCTTCTCTTTCAAGTTGAGAATAATTTCGCTTAACTAGCTCTTCAGTTCCCATTCTGGAAACATGTCCGAACCACCTTAACCCGCTTTATCGCACTTTCACTTTAATACTTGGTATGTGTAAAACAATGTTAAGTTCTGCATTTGTCCTTCTTCAAAAACCATTCTCCTTCACCCCTTCGCAGATGGTATGTATAATTTTTTGTTCCCATACCTCCAACATATAAATAGTTTCTTTAGTTAGAATCCACGTCGGCCGCACCGGTTCATATAGTCTTAAAAACCTTGACAGATTCTTATCGCTTAGGATGCCATTTAAAGCCTCCGCACATTTTGACCCTGCAGCGATTCTTCTTATTATGTTCTTGCTATGGACTCCATCACTATTTATCCCTGTACCTAAGTATATTGCTTTGCTTACCAGACTAAATATTTACTTACTTTTTCTTCTCGTTCAGTGATGTCATGCCAAAGGTTTGTTTCTCTTGTAGTTTATTACCGTGTTTCATATAAACTGTTTTCTTTTTTTGAACGTGTTGTCTAATTACGTAGACCTAGTTATCCAAGTTTTTGGATAGAGAGTTTATTTCCTTTTGTGTTTTAGCAAGAAGCATTACGTCATCTGCATACGCAAGACACTGATACGAATTTGAATTTTGAAAGATGTTGTTATTAACATTTATGTTGCTGTTCCTTCTACCACATTATTGAAGAGTGTCGGTGACAACGGGTGTTCTTGTTTTAGATCTGTGTTACTTTCCCAACAATCAGATTTTTTTATATTATATTACACTTTGTTTATAGTGCCTTTCAGTGCCATTTTACTAATTCTATTAGTTGTTTTGAGGCTCTTAATTTTTCATTATACACATTTTTCTTGCTATACTTTTCATGAACCCTGCACTTTTATTGCCCTTCATTTTATTAATTACTTCTGTAACGTCTTCAATGCAGAGTATTTCTGTTTGAGATTAGTCATTTTCTTCTACTTCTGCCTTGTCTAAGATTTTTGCATTTTATACCACTTTTTTGTGGCCACAAGTCACCCATTTTTTTATACACATTTAAGCAAGGCTGTATTGCGAGCACATTATCCTATTGGGGAAAGTAGACACAATTTTAACGCGTATTGCCGGATCTAAATATTTTACTAAACTTGATACCACTTCTGGTTTTCAACAAATTCGGTTAGAAAAAAAATTCAGTTAGTAACTTGTTTTATATCTCCCTTTGGAAGATTTATTTTCAAAAGATTACCATTCGGAATTACTTGTGCACCTGAATACTTTTCTATTTTACTCAATAAAATCTTAGACGGTATTAATGGTGTTATAACTCATATTGATGATATATTAATCCATGCACCTACAATTGAAAAAGAATGAAATAATTATAGAAATATTAAACGTATTCGGGATGAAGGCATTACTCTCACTAAATAGAAATTTATATTTAGTGTAAAAACTTTAACCTTTTAGGTCATAAAATAAGTGGAGAGGGTATTTCGGTGAGACCCCGAGAGAATTATTTCAATTAAATTATTTCCAGATCCTAAGAATATGAATGAATTATTACAATTTTTAGGTATGGTAAATTTTTTCTTGTAGGTTCATAAAGGAAAAATCAACGATATTAGAACGGTTAACATTATTGTTAAAGAAAATTGTTGCATTTGTTTGGGATACTTCTCAAAAGCTATCGTTTAATAAAATCAAAGATTTATTACAAAAAATTCATGTTTATCTCATTATGATACAGTTAAAGATATTATCATATCTGCATACGTTTCTTCATATGATTTAGAAGCGTGTTTAATTGAGTCGTGCAATGGTAACAAAGAAATAGTTTCTTATGCATCACGTTTACTGTGAGATACGGAAAAAAAGTATGCACGGATAGAAAGTGAAGCACTGGCTCTAACTTGGACATGTGATAAGTTTCAGGAATACATTTTAGGTTTATCTATCTCTGATCATAAACCTTTGATTCAAGTTTTGCAAAGTAAACCTATAGATGAGTTAACACCTCGTTTACAAAGATTTTTAAGAAATTTTTAGAAGACTCTGTGGCTCCCACTTCTGATGAATTGTAAAATGAAGTTAATCTCATAGTAGATAATTTTCCAATAAAAAGTAATTTTTTACAAGAAATCAAGTTAGAACAATCAAATGATTATATTTGCAGTAAATTAAAATCCCTAAACCTTTACAACACAGATGCATAGAATCCTTACATCAAGGGCATTTAAGAATGATTAGGATTATCTACTCAAATAGAAAATTTAATTCGTACATGCCCTAGATGTGTGGAACACCAAACAAATCCTAAAGGACGTTTAATTAAAGACAAATTTCCTGATAAAACATGGCAGAAAATAGCAGTAGATTTCTTTAAACATAAATTTTGGTATCTAATAGTAACAGATTATTATTCTCGTTTAACTAAAAGAAATATAATTTTAAAACTCAAAGAATTATTTGCACGGTATGGCATTCCTGACATTGTTAGATCTGATAACGGGCCACAGTTTTTTTTTAGAATTTAAAGGGTTTGCGAAACCGGATTTGAGCATATAACAAGCAGTCCTTATTTTGCTCAGTTGAATGGCAAATGTCAAAATAGCCCAAAATTTGATAAAAAGAGTGAAAACATTCATTTGGGGTTACTAACCTATCAGTTAACGCCCTTAGAATGTGGGTTTAGTCCATCAGACCTTTTAATGTATCGTAGATTAAAAACAGATTTACCTGTTTTGCCTAGTTTATTAAATAAACCAAATAAAAAAGAAGCTCAACTAAAGACAAAAAGTTAAAACAATTTAAGAAAAGACAATAATAATAATAATAATAATAATAATAAAGCTTTATTGCCTGTCAGATCACATAATGATGTATAGACATTGTCACAAAAGGATGTATACAAAATAATAATTAACAATAAGTATAAGATTAATTTAAGAAATCAGATTTTTAAATTCTGCAATAGAGTAGCAGGAATTGTACATTAAAATTTTAAATATTGCTTTTTATATTTTATACAGTTAAGAGTTTTAATATTAGGTGGCAAGAGATTGTACAATTGTATCGATTAATACATAAAACTATTATGAAATAATTCTGTTCGATGTTGGGGCAATACAAGTGCTTCCGATTTTTAAGCCGAGTGTCATATCTTTTGTTATGATCGTAAACTATTTTTAAGGAATTACAATTTTGTTTAGCATAAAGTAGACATTGCATTATAAAGATAGAAGGGAAAGGAAGAATATTCAGTTTTTTTAAATAACGGACTGCATGAGGCTCTCTGTGGTTCTTTAAGGATACACCTTACTATTCTTTTTTGCAACACAAAAACTCGTTTTGCATCACTTGAATGGCTCCATATTGAATATGAGATTGTACATAACCAAAATATATTAATTTAAGAACTTCAACAGATACAAAGTTTCTTAGCCTAATTATAAGATAACACGTTTTGGTAATATTCTTTATAACGTTATCACAATGTGACGTAAATGTAAGTTTTTATCGAATATTATTCCCAAAAATTTGGTAGTAGCGTTGGCTATAGAATCTATTTCACTACTAGGATAATGTGATAATGTGTGATGTATGATAACTGTTTTTCCATATTAAGTACTAAGTCATTTTCTTTAGCCCAAGAATCTACAGCTTTTTCACAAGTATTAATACTGCAAATAATATTTTTGAAACTATCTCCTGAAACTACGCAAGACACATCATCTGCGTATTGTATTATCTCAACTGGTACTTTGGTACATAAGTCATTTATATATATAATAAATAATATGGGCCCCAATATGCTCCCTTGTGGTACACCTCTTGTTAGATGTTTGGTATTTGAAATTGCTCCATTCCAGGAAACACATTGAGACCTATTTGTCACATAGCTTTGGATCCAATTAAGTGGAGTGCCTCGAACTCCGTATTTGTCCAATTTATTAAACAAAATGTTATGGTGCACAGTGTCAAAGGCTTTTGAAAAGTCAAAATTAATGCTGACCACTTTTTTCTTTTGTTCAATACATGACATTATATTTTGAAAAAGCTTTATTAATGCGTCTGTAGTAGACAATTTTTTACGAAAACCAAATTGATTTTTATTAATTATGTTAAATTTATTTAAATAAGTGTTCAGTTGAGATAAGAATGATTTTTCGAAGACTTTAGAAAATACTGATAAAACGGAAATTGGACGATAGTTTACTATAAGGTCTTTGTCGTTCTTTTTATGCAGTGGTACAATTTTTGCCACTTTTAATGCAGTAGGAAATCTACCTTCTGTAAAAGATGCGTTTATTATTTTACAGAGCGGGGTAGAAATTATTTCCACGACATTTTTTAGGATACTGCAAGGTACGCCATCCATACCTGACGATTTCTTTTTGCTAACGGATTGTAGTATTTGAGATACTTCAATCACAGATAGGGGACCAAGAAACATGGAATGTTGACTAAATGTCGGAAGATCACAAATGTTTAGTTCTTCCGGTAGTCCAGGTTTGCTTATTTCATTAATGAAGTAGTCATTAAATACATTTGAAATTACACTGTTGTTGGTGTGTTTGTTACCATCTAAGTCAATTATTTTTGAGGGTGGTATATATTGATTATTATCAATTGTTTTAATAACATTCCATGCAGCTTTTACCTTGTATTCGGCGTTACCAATTAATTGATTGTTGTATGATAACTTAGCAAATCTAATGTTACGCATATGTATTTTTTTTAATATACTGTACCATGTTTTAAGGTTTGCGTTATTGTAGTGCCTTAATTGGAAATGTAAGTCTTTTAGATACAATCCTTCTTGTATTAATTCTGGTGTTATCCAAGTCCGATGTTTGTATTTACTTGTACACGTAGAAATTTTAACTAATGGAAAAGCTTGATTAAAGTGAAATTCAAAAGTATTAATAAAATTATTAAACATTTTATCAACATTGTTATCACACATTAAAACATTATCCCATGCTTCCTTTAATAATGAATTTCGGAAAGTAAGTTTATTGGCTAAACTGTATTTACGACTATACTTCATTTCGTACAATTTTCCATTATTTGTATTTAGTTCGATAAATCTAAACAGCTGCATGATCGCTGAGGCCAGGTTCAATGGTGTTTATAAACAAAGAATTTTTATTGATATTAGAAAATATCAAGTCTATCTGTGTCGACGACTTGTATGTACAACGAGTATTATCTTTTAACTGTGAATGAAAACCATAAGATTTCATAAGATCAAGAAAATTCTTTGAATTTGTAGTGTCGGATTTACAATCAATATTAATGTCACCACTAATAACAACATTTGCGTAGTTTATAATCATAGTTAAAAGACGTTCAAATTCATTTATAAACAAATTATAGTCAGCCTGTGGAGGCCTATAGACTAAGATTATGATAAATTCAACACTTTTTAAGGAAACCGTTCTAAAACAGTAGTCGTAACTATGAGAAGTTAGTGTAAACTTATTGCATAACGGCAGTACATAATTATCTAAGGACTTTAATAAATAAATGGCGACACCTCCTCCACGTCTAGTTTTTCTTGAATGCGAAGAAATTAGATAGTAGTTTTCTGGTGTATAGCAATTGACTTCTTCATCCAATAACCAATGTTCAGTTATGAGTAAGACATCAGGGTAATATTCATTTGAACGTAAATAAACATTAAACGGTTCAATTTTATTTTTAAGATTGCGCACGTTATAAAGAAATAGATTAACGTACATATTTAACACATCTCTTGTATAGGTTTCTTCTTGGTGTTTTTGAAGTGGAGATAGTGTAAAAAATTGTTTACACATGCATATTTAGGCCACATTTCTGGATTTTTGAAATCATCTATTTGATCTATTGGAACGGAAACTTTAAATGATGAATATTCATCCGGTCTTCTGGACTTCAGTTGAGAACATTTGGCTTCAGTAAATCCTTTTTTAACAAGATATCCATTTAAATTATCGACGGTAGTCATTGGATTTAATTTATTTAAACAAAAATCGACATACTTTATAGCTGCACTTATCTCGCACTCAGTATTAGTGGAGCTACCGTATATACTACGATTGCGAGAACTGCGAACCTTCCTTTGGCTTTTTTTTGAACTTGCCATTCATTTTCATTGGTTATATTTTGTAATTTGTCACTCTCATTTATTGTTGCAGTTTGAACTAATTTTGTATTTATACTTTTTAAAGAGTTTTTATTTAAATCTACTGAATTAATTGAGAGATCCATCTTTTGGCCATTTATAAACAGATTTTCTGTTGTATGTTTAGTATTAGCGACAACTTCACTATAACTATTAGTGTTTAAATGTTTAAAGGTAGATGTCTCTTTGAGGACATTTTTCTTTTCCAAACTTAATTTGTTAACATATTTTGGATTACAGTTTTCTTTAAGAAGGCCTTCTAGATATTGAATTTTATCACAAAGCAATTCATTTTTATCTTCTAGTGTTAATATTAATTTTCTCTCAGAAGTTTGTTTTCTAATTCAATATTTTTGAAATCACATACCACATTAGTGCCAGATGTAGAATCCGTTTTATGTAAAACACGATCCTGTTGTGATTCATCCATTGTAGTAGACAAGATAAGACACTTATGTCTACGTTTATTTTCAAAACAACCTTTATGGTATTTTCCATTGCATAGGCGACATACAGTAGGATCAGTCACTAACACAGCACATCTGCAACATTTTACATGTTCTTTAGACTCCAGCACCTTGAAGATGCGTCTTCTTCATCATCCGCCATCTTACTTACATCTTACATAAGACCAGAGAATTGTCTATACTGCAGGAAAATGACAGTGTTTGGGTAATCGACTTATCTGCATATGGCAGTTATTAAAAAACTAAAAAAACCGCGATCATATCTTGTTAAAACGGAGAGTGATGGTTATAGAAGAAATAGGTAGCATTTAGTTCCAGTTCCATATTATAAATGGTCTAGATTTACTCTAATACTGTCAGGCCTTTCTTGTGATAACAATTCAAAATTTGATGTTAATGATGCTATGCATTTTACTGAATCAAACATCGATACTAGTGAAGTGATAGTTAATGACCATCATAATAGTGAAACGGAGAAGGCTTCAATTACAGATAAGGATGCTATGTCTTTTGAAATTAGACAACGACCTATAAGAATTATCAAAAGGCCAGCTTATTTAAAAGATTATGTAAGAGGTTAAAAAGGGGGAATGTACTGTCAGGTGATTTGGAATCGGTATGTAATTGTTTTAGTTTATATTATGTATCTAAGTAACATAAATTATGTTAGTTGTTAGTTATTGAAAATCAATTCATAGTCATATGTAATTTATTAAATAAAGTTATGATAAAACAAACGTCATATTATATGTCTATATTTAATCAGCTATTAAAACTGAGCTATGTATTCGAATTAGTCAATTTACTGCTTTTTCAAAAAATAACTCCTAATAATTATTTCATATATTGCGTGTGTGTATATACAACTTTAAAAAATTAAAGTCTATTGTATCAACTGTGTTATGAACATTAGAATTCTGATTAATAAATAATGATCGTTTGTGGAGTACTGAAAGAACCGAAAATTATATGTTTTTACGACATAAACGTATATTTATAATGGAAAGCACGAGGCTTTCATATTATTAATTATGAATGTGTAAATTTTTTTTATAAATTTTAAACAAACAATTGGGTAAAATGTGAAAAATAAATATATTTTTTAATATCGCAGAAATCTTATACATACAAAACTTCTAATGGCAATTTTAATATTTTAGAAATGAGTTAATAATGTTACACCTACAAATTATTTTCACAATGTGTTTATCTACCTTTTATCAACAATTAATTCACCTTGTCAAATACCAAATTATAAAACGATAAATGATTAGTAGTGAAATTATTAAGTTTTTAATTTTAAACATGGAAAACGAAAAGAAATGTCAAGTGACACTGATTTATTCTTTTGGGATATAAGTACACATAATTTTTATAAAAGTATTTTTTGGTACAGTGGACAATGGGGATTTGGTTAAAACGTTGGCAATAGTATTTTCATGTTTTTACTAAAGATTATTTATAGTTTAGAAAGTCGATGCATCACTTGATCAATATCACAGTTTTTAAAAAAATTTTAAAACAGTTCCAAACTTTCTGACAGTAATAGCAAATCGGTTTGTATTAACAAAGTATTTACCAGAGGTTTACGAAAATCACCCAAAAGCAAAATAATTATTAATCAATAAAACACATTTTTAAAAATTAATTGATTTTAAGGTATAAGTTTGTACTTGTCAATGAACCTGCTTGCTTGCTTGTTTACTTGGTTTTTGTAGAAAATAATGTAATAAACCCATATTTTTTAAGAGATATTTAAATGGGAATGAATTTTTACGGTTTTCATGTAATGATCTCCTAGGCCTCCTTGAAAATGTACCGCTTCATATAAGACGGAAAATGTGGTCGCAATTATATGGTGCACCAGTTCATTACAAGCATATGGTGAGACAGTATTTAAACACTACATTTCCCAACAAATGGATTGGTAGAGGTAGACCTGAAGAGTGGTCCCCAAGATCACCATGTCTTACATCCATGGATTTCTTTTTCTAGGGGTATATTAAAAACACGGTATATGCTACGAATTCAACTACGAGAGACAATATGCGGAATCGTATTAGAGATGCTTTCAGGAGTGTGACATCTGAAATGTTGATGCATGTTAGACGCTTTTCTGAAAAAAGGGTGCAGTTGTGTATCGAAGCAGATGGCAAATAATTTGAGCACCTGTTATAAGTTGTCTTTTTGTTTTCTTCTAAATGAACGTACATTTCAAATTTATTTATTATTTATTTGTTGTCTTTATTGTTTTCCTGTCGGTACGTTTACTTGTTTCTGCAATTTAAAATGTTATTTTTAGTACTAAAATAAATGTGTGCTTTTTTTCTCATCAAACTTTTACTAACTGTGTAATTATTGAGTATTTTTAACAACCTCATTGTACAAAAATAAAATAACTCTTAAACTTCAGAGGTTAGGTATAGGGAGCCCTTATGAAATATAAGTTAGTTTCAAGCGTAAAGTTAAATAACATATTAATATACAGAGTAATCTATTTAGGTTAACAACGTTTTTAATGTGTGAACATCATCGAAATTAATGTAAGTATATTAAACACTCTGTATAATAAATAAGTAAAACAAATTAAGGCTATAAACGGAATAAGATATCTGACAATTTACACTTAAATTTTGACATCGTGGATAGCCATATTTCGTTATTTTGAAGAGTTATTGAGAGCCTTTGATTTTATGAAAAATCGAAATAACTCTTAAACTATAACAATTAGGCATAGAGAACCCTTAGAAAATATGTGTTTATTTAGTATGTAAATCACAATAAAACCATAAAATAGAGTGTGTTCCATATAAAAACATGTAACTTTTATGCGCTACACTTTTTTGGGTCGCCTTGTACAATTCAAAATAATTTAAAAAGTTTTTATTAACGTACATACGCCCATACCAACATATTTTCAAAATGTCGTATTGTTTATCTACTACAGACCGTTTTGAATAACATGGCACACTCTGTATGTATCTTGGTGATAAAGGTGGCTAGACCAAGTTCTTTAAGCTCATGCGGAATGTTATACCGTGTGTCCCAGGGAGAACACAACATAAGCACAGATTAATGATGTGGTGGGGTTAAGACAGATGCGAAACTCGAGTTGTAGAGATTCTTTGCGCATGCGTTAATTCTCCATTTTATTGTTGGTGTTGTAAACAACAAACGATTTATACGCTTCAATATTTATTTATTATTTTATCGTGTTTAGGACATAATGAGTATTTAGAAGTGTTTATTAGTGCAGTGCGGTACTACACCCATGTTTACTTTTTAAACCTTATTTGTGTTGGTGTACCTCAATTTATTAATTATTATCTATTTCGTCTCGTATTTATGACTTATTAGTGTTTAGTAGTATTTATTAGTGTTTGCTGTTTGAAAACGTCCCTACGTGTTTTGTGATTGTGGTGTAAAAATGTCTGGTAAGGGTCGTGGTGGAACTTGGTGTATGGTTCCCCCTTGCAAATCAAACACTAAACAAAAGTTGTTTGTGTTTTTGGTCTGCCCAAAGAACCTGAAAGGTAAATTAAAAGTTGTGTATTTTATGAGCTTTCTTAAATTTTACTGGTAGACGTAAATTATGGCTGCAACAGGCTGGAAGAATTGATGTTGATGTCGATTGTGGGAAGCATTTTAGGATATGCAACTTACATTTCGAAAATACTATGTACCTAAACGATATGAAAAATCGACTGAAACCAAATGCTGTACCAACATTGTTATTACCATCTCATCCGAGAGCGAATCAATTGACAGGTGAATAACATCACATTCACAGAATGCAATGAAATGCTGCAATTTTATGTGTTCAATTACAGATTCACAGGTATTCCCACACATTAAACCAAAAATACATATTATAAGTTCTCAAGTGATTCCTCCAGGTACTACTTATGACAAATTAATAATACAGATAATATTGTTAAATTAATTTAGGTGATTGTCAACCATCTTCTTCATTTATGCCAGACCCTATTCTGCAAACATCTCCAGAAAGCGTGTTATGTGTTGGAACTCCAACAACACCACACGTTTCTTGCGCAGGAACGCAAACAAGTCAACTTTTATCGGTATATTCACCTCGAAAAAACAAAATGAGGTCCAAGATAAAGACCCTAAAGAAACAATTAAATAAAGCAAGTGGTAATGTTGACAAAGACGCAGATAAAGCTTCGGAACTTGAGCTACTTAGAAAATTATGCTATAAGTATTTTCCCAAGCCATTAGCTGATATTTTAAATGGACAAATATCTTTAATTGGCAAATCTTCTAAGGGTTATAGATACAGTTCCGATTTTAAGCAAATTGCTTTAAATATTTATTTCTTAGGGCCAAAAGTTTATAAATATTTGCAAACAATGTTATGTCTCCCAAGTAAGCGTACCTTACAAAATGTTACAGCTAATTGGTGCATAAAATCAGGATGTAATGAATTCATTTTAAGGTAATTGCTGCAAAATGAAAAACTTAACAGATGAGGATAGAGAATGCGTTTTATGCATCGATGAAATATCACTTAAAAGCAATCTATTTTATAAAATAAAAGATGATGAAATTGTTGGATTTCATGAAACAAATATTTCTAAATTGTCCACTCCAGCTCAGTTTGCACTCACGCTGATGATTAGAGGAATTTTTCAAAATGGAAACAGCAAATAGGGTATATTTTTGTTTCAACATGTGGACAAAATGAAATGCATAATTTATTAATTAATGTCATCACGTTATTACACAATAATTATTGTACTGTTAGAGCAATTATCTCAGATTTGGGCTCGAATTTTTATAAATTTGCAAATGATATTGGAATAACTCCTGAACATCCTTATTTTATTATAAATAATGAAAAAAATTTTTACATTTTTGATCCGCCACATTTAATGAAAGCAACCCGTAATAATTTTTTTAAACATCATTACAAGGTTGATAATTATGTAACAGATAAATTTCATATCCAAATATTTTATGATCATGATAAAACCTTACCCCTTAGGCTAGCCCCAAAACTTACAGATAAGCATTTGGATCCCAATAATTTTGATAAAATGAGAGTTAAATACGCAGTACAAATTTTCAGCTCTACAGTTGCTGCTGCTTTAAATACTTATCTGTCATTTGGAAAATTGCCAGCAGCATCCATGGGTACAATCACGTTCATAGAAAAAATGGATAAGTTGTTTGATATAGTAAATTCTTCTTCATTCAAATTCGTTAAATTGTACAATCGTCCCTTGAAAGGTGAACCTCATCAATTGCAGTTCTTGGGAGATATGTTAAATCTATTTAAAACCGTACAGGTTTTTAGTAAATCAGGTAAAAACGTTACTAAGCAAATTAAAAGTGTATTGTGTTGGCAAATTACAATATCATCAATTTTGAATTTGTGGGAACATTTAGGGAAACGTACCCTGTTTACAAGGCGTTTTAATCAGGACTGCCTAGAGAACTTTTTTGGTGCTGTTAGGCAACAATGTGGAAATGCACGAAACCCTACACCAATTCAGTTTCAAAGAGCCTTCAAAAGTTATTTTGTCTAAATTTTTTTTCTTATGTAGATGGAGCAAATTGTATTGATGATTTTGATAAAGTCCTAAATCATGTCGGTAGGGAATACCACAATTTTGAAATGGTTCAGCAGATGGAAGTTCCACATGAAAATTTAGAAATTTCTCTTCCTGATTCTGATTATCGGACTTTAGACATTTATCGACAAAATGCATTAGTGTATATTAGTGGATATTTAATGCACAAATGCATGCAACAACATAGATGTAAAACATGTTTAGCCTTTGCTTATAAGCAAAAGCAATTAGAGTCGGAATTTTTATATGTACATTTCAAGAGTTATGGAGGTGAAAAAGGGGCAGCATTTGGAAATTTAAAAGTTCCTGATTGTTCTTTTTATGACTTTATATACAAATTAGAGGATATTTTTATTGACAATTTTAATAATATTATAAATAATAAACAAGTAGGGCATCACTTAAGAATCCTATTGAAAAATATTATATTTGTGCACCCATGTGATGACTTTCCGATGGATTACTTAATTAATTTATTTATACGATTTCGTATTTTTAGTGCATTAAAATTTATTAATAGAAACTTGCTTACTCAAGTTGGAAAAAAACAAAAAAGCATTAATATACTTCATTTATAATATGGTTATTGATGATAAATCAACAAATGAAACAATTAATTTTAATTAATAATTACATAAATCATTTTCGACGACAGCTTTGACATCCACATGTTTATCATTTTACTTGCTTAACATTACCAGCTCATTGGCAGCTAACAACAAAAATATCGATGCATTGATTTCTGAAAAATGTAAAAGTTATCCAAAAATGAGAGTTAATTAAAGTTTCAAAAATCAATCAAATCTTAAAAGGCAAAATTATAAATAATGCCATCAATGAATTTAGTTTTCAATTTACAAACATGTTTTCCGTTAAAAAACAAAGATTTCTAACAGAATATTTTGAAATACATTTAGTTTTAAATTATTTTAGAAATGTGAAATAGATCTAAGGTTTCTGGCCAATAGTTTACGATTGTATTATTATATCAAATTTGTGAACCTTATGTGTGGCACCATAGCTTATTTATGTTGTTTTGTAATATTTATCTCTAGTTGTATGAGTAGTACCTATGCTAATGTTAAGTAAATGATGATCAATAAGTCCGATTATTTATTTGATTAATTACATTGAACAAACTCATTTTATACCATGTAAAATAGGATTTTAATATATTAATGGTTATAGTTTGGAATAGAAATGTTTTTATTAAAATTAAAAATATAGGTTTTTTTGTTTTCACAAACGGTTTTATTCAACTTCAATTTTCCAATTATTTATTGTTAGTGTTAAAGCAATAAAAATCCGATATCAACAAGCATGAAGTTTACTTGTTCATACATTCAGTGTATAGGCAATTTTAAAATTCCCGCAAAATAACACCAACAAAAATATGGCGTCTTGTTTGGAGGTCATGAAATAACGACCCCGAAACATCAAACAGACCGACACAGAGTTTCGCATCTGTCTTAACCCCACCACATCATTAATCTGTGACATAGGATTTTTATTAAGGCAAAATATAGAACGGATCTATTGTGCTATGATATTTTTACCGTTGCGATACGACGTGCGTTGTAAATGTCCGTTGAAGTAAGAAAGAGAAAGCGGTTTGTGTGTGTGACGATTTTCATGTCTACCACAACTGTAATATTCCTTTTGACATTTCTCAACCTAAAAATTTATAATTTTTGTTTTTTGCGAAAATTCTAATTGTTTAGTCGCTTTGATGTGATCGCTTTCTCAAGTAAGTACAACTAAT
This sequence comes from Abscondita cerata, assembly GCA_030710515.1. Taxonomy (NCBI): domain Eukaryota; kingdom Metazoa; phylum Arthropoda; class Insecta; order Coleoptera; family Lampyridae; genus Abscondita; species Abscondita cerata. Next base: position 165,049 of record JALBCR010000959.1, read on the forward strand.
TCTTTTACATAATTACGTAAATTAATTTTAGGTTATAAACAAAAAGTACATTGTGGTGCTTAGTATTATAAAGAATATTAAGCTGATTTAAGATGCTGTTATATTAATATGATTAAAAGTGTCTATGAAAGTATAATTATGTAAACGGATTCAGGTGTCATTTTTATACAGCATATTAAGAACTTCACGATATAAGACCGATACTTGTGTAAAACACGATGAAGGAAGAACCAGGAGACGACAGTTTCATAGGCAAGAAATATTATTATTTTAGTACCTACCTAAAAAGTGATTTAACTTGGAATATTATTTGCAGGAGTCGTACAAGCTAAATGTAGGTAAATAAAACTGTTGTTATTATTTGAGAATGCCAAATAGTTAACAGCTTTGAATGTTTGAACCTCGGTTTGAACTCACAAAAAGAATAAGGTTTGTATTTTAAATTATTTTCTTTGTTTCATATTCTAAATTTCAGATCATAAATTTAAATCTCTGCAAATGCACACATGAGATCTATGCACACAATCGCCAAACCTTTGTAAAATGAATTTAAATTATGTTTATTAATAAAATTGATTTTCTTTGAAAATCGTGTAAAATTCTTTTTTGTGATTTTTTGGTGGTCCCAAAAAGGACCGTTTTGGTTTTTGGGTAGGTATGCAGAAGTAAAAGCTACATTTTATTTGAACCAGCAACTGCTTATATTGAATGATCAAACTGCTGTCCATTTACTGCTAAACAATGCCCTAATCGATTAAAAAAATTGTGTTGCACATTAGAGATTACGTTTGACGGAACATTAAAGCAAACTTTTACAATTCTGTCCTTTAATTGATCGACAGTGATGTGTGGTCGATCTAAATACACTTTAGAGGCAATGTATGACCATAAGAAAAAGTCATTAGGAGACAAATCTGGTGGTCTCGGTGGCCAAGCAATTTCACTACCTCTTCCAATCCAAGTTCTAGGTAACGCATCATTTAAGATGTCTTTTACCAGATTAGCACTATGAGCTGGACACCCATCGTGCTGATATCAAACAACAGTATCCTCTTCAGCAACTTCGTGCAATGCTGGTAGCACATGCTCAATTAATAGGTCACGGTACTTAACAGCAGTAAGTGTACCCTCAATAAGAAAAGGACCTATTACGGTATTGGAAAATATCCCAGCCCAAACATTTACTGATTGGGGATATTGGGTGTGAGCTGGTATAAACAGATGAGGGTTTTCTGTGCTCCAAAAACGGTAATTTTGAATGTTTGGTGTTCCATTTAATGTAAAAGTGCATTCATCAGTAAAACACAGATTTTTAATAAAGTTATCGTCATTATTAGATTTTTCCATTAAAATTTCACAAAATTCTTGTCTTTTTTCAGCATCCGTTCTGAAAAGCTCTTGATGTTGAGAATAATAATAGGACTTGTGTTTCTTTAGTATTCTATGTACACGACTTTTACTTAGACCGCAGTCAACACTTAGTTGTCGAACACTTATGATCGGATTATGTTCAATTGCTGTTAGTACATCAATCTCGTCGTTGTTGTTGTTAGGCCTGTCAAGCTGCAACAGCTGTGGCCGCTTGTGAACACTGCCAGTACTTTCAAAGGTTTGAAATACTCGCATGACTGTACTAGCACTTGGAATCGATCGATCTTGAAAAGTGCAGCAAATAATGCTGAACAGTTTCTATAGCTTTCACCACTGCATACCCATTTAACCATTTGAACTTTTTCAGCAGTTGTATACATACTCATTATTGCAGAAAGTTATAAAAGTAGCGCTAATAATTCAAATTTAAGTTGGTTGCTGCAACTTCAGAGCAATCAAAATGACACATACCGACGTCGCATTGGTTGAAAATTTCAAAGCACTAGTAGATCCATTCTATATTTTGCCTTAATAAAAGTCATATGTTGCGTTCTCCGTGGGACACACGGTATGTTCTATCAATTTGAAATTGAAAAGAGCGTTCAGAGTTGATGTGTGTTGAGATGGCGAAATAATTCCTTTGTATCTTAAATTTAACGTGTGTACGTCAGTTCTGAAGTTAATTTTATTATATAAACAAATCAGTTGTTTATTTTAAATAATTTCGTGACAAAGTAGAGCAAATTGTAAGCAACGCTTGTTTTGCATGTATGAGATATACCTACGTTCGTATTTACGGATACCAAATATTAAACGCAAACACAAATTTTGGATTATTTAAATTTTACGTGAGGTATCTTGTGTACTGAAGGACCGTAAACTTCGCTGCAGTATGTGAAATTCGACAAGATAAGTGAATTGCACAGTAATGATTTAGTTTCAGTATTTAATATACGTCTATGAGGATAAATTTACTTCGATGCTTGGATACTTTTACCTATGCAACTGTTGATGAAATTTTCATACCGGAATTGTCCATAATAAGTCTTAAATTTCCCAAACTAATTTTAAAGCGATAAACTGAATAACACGATCTTAAAAATAAATGAAGAAGAAGTAAATAAATTTTTCAATGAAGCTCCCGAATACTTACTAACTAAATCTTTCAAAATTGTAAAATGCTGAAATATATTTTCTTTTAATTTAAGCTGCAATGGTAATGGTAATTTCAGCTAATTGCATACAGCAATTAGCTGAATTAATAAGCAAATAATAGTTAAAGATGATATGATCCTTGTTGGCTATGTACCAGGCGCTAAAAATTATAAAACTCTTGAATTTGTTATTTGCAAGTCATCAGAATGGACAATACTCGTCAAAAAATACATTGATTTTCGAAAGCAATTACCTACAAATAACAGTTGTTTTACGATTACCGTGATAGCAAATGCAATAGTTCCTTAATGGACGTTAAGAGTTTGTTTACTATTTACGCATAATAAGAAATTACATACTACGCTCTTAACTGACTTTTCAGTAACCAATAGTCGTATCGACTTGATTAAAAAAAACTCAAAACTTTAATGAAGTCGCTAGGGTTGTGGTATAATGTAATTTTCATATTCTGCTTAATCTTTCATGTACCGGGTGTACTATTTTCGATGTAATTGGGGGGTTTTAAGTATTTCGCAAATTGATAAGGAAGAACCGTAGTCGAGACCCTTGGCCCGATTTTTGAGACAAATTTAATGGTCTAAACAGCACTCGTTTGAGAGATACAGAGTTTTTTGCGTTATGCCGTTTTCTTTAAAGCTTCATAACTTTTTTGTTTGCGAATATTTTTTATTTTAACCAAAACATTTTTTGTGCATTTTTTTATATGCAATTTAATGGGATATTTGAATTTATTCTAACTTAATTTGTTTTCGAGTTACAGACCAACATGCATTTTTTTAAATAGAAACTATAGTTGGCTATAACCCCATTGATTAGAGATTTTTTAGCTTTCTGATAATATATGGTTTTATATATTTATTTTGGTAAATAGAGAAATTATAAACAATTTTTTGAAAAACATCCAAACCGAGGTGATAAGTTATATTTCCATCAGTGATCATAATTTCTCTTGCAGAACTTTTCAAGAAGTTTTGGTATGGCAGAAAGTATAAAAATAGAACGATAATTTCTTAAAACAATTTTATTACTACCCTTATGAATTGGTCGAATGAAAGCTGATTTCCAACACTCAGGGAATACTCCAGATTTTAAAGACCAGTTAAAGATTAATATGAAGCGGATAACTTAAGACTACTTTATCAGAACCTATCGGTTTCTTACTGGTTAATTTTCCCAATGCTTGATATATTTTAAACTGAGTAATCTAAATAAGCGAGATGTCAATTGCATAGCTAGATCTTTTTTCCACCCGTGGTTGAACAACAATATCCTTCGTAAATACCGAGAAAAAAATTTTGCATACATGTTAACGCAACCATCCGAGCTCTAATCACCATCAAATAGCATTTGAATTGGCATACTTTTGTTTTTCTAATAAATTTCAGATAAACCTAGAATGATTTAAAATTTGCTTTCAAGAACTGCTCAACAGAATTTTCATAAGTGTAAAGATCTGATTTTACTAATGCCTTACATTTAAGAAATTCAAGAAAAAAAAATGATTGTACCATTTGGAAACTTACTGGCAAATTTTTCTTACATACCGATTAAAAGACTCTGAGAACTGTATAAAACGTTTTCACCGCTTTTTCCAAATTGTTAGTTAACATTTCATCGCCAAAAATTGACTCTTATCTTATTTGCAGAAAATAATAGTTTAACGTTTTGTAGTCCGCTGTATTAAAGTTAAAAAAAGACTCAACTGGGTCAACCTTGGAGTGACTTACAAGTAATTCTATCAAGTTCAGATAAGAATAACTCATATACATCAATTCCCAAATTCAGAGCTATATCTACTTCAACAAATATTGACACATTTCATATTATTATTACGAGTTATCAGCTGATTATAAAACATGGTGAAAATTAGAACCAGAAGTATACATTCCAGGGGCGTACTAGGAAATATTAGATCCTATTGTATAATCAATTTAAAAAACTGACAATTAAATTTGAAATTATTGAAATTCTGTTTTCTAGATAAAAAAGGTACTCTTCGTTGTCCAACGATTTTAGAGAAAATTAATCATAAGAAATAACTAATTACAGATAATAATGATGTCAGTTTTTTAAACGGATTATAAAGTAGGGCCCAATATTTCCTAGTACGCCCTTCAAATGTATGCTTCTGGCTGTAATTTTCACTATGTTTTATATTCAACTGATAGCTCCTAATAGTAATCTGAAATGTGCAAAATTTGTTGAAGTAGATATAGCTCTGAATTCGGGAATTAATGTATATGAGTTATTCTTATCTGAACTTGATAGAATTACTTGTGAGTCACTCAAAGGTTGAAGTAGATATAGTCGTTTCGAAAAAATACAGATTTGATCAGTTTTTGGACACTATCTTTAAACGGTTATAAGTCCGACATTTGACCTTTTTTGGCAAAATTTTATAAGAACTTTTTAAATATTTTGGTCGAGAAAATACACCCTTAAAAACTTTAAACCTAATTATGACTCACCCTGTATACACAGCACAGATTATTATGTGTATGTGTTTTTTAATTTAAGTTTCAGGAAAATAACTTCCAGTAAAGATGAACTAATTAATATGTTAGAGGATATATGTTTTTTTATCGCAACAAGATTACTTCTTCCTGAGCATTTTAAACTGGAAGCACAATCACGATATTTTCTATAAACTATATAATTATCTAAGTCCATTTCAGCAGTTTCAATTTTACAGTGTAACCAAGTTTCAGTAAAATTAATAATTTTAAAATAAGATAAACATATATTTTCCCGTAAACAGTCCATTTTACCCACCGCACTTCTAACATTTTGGTAATAGAAGGATAGTGATTTTGAATGCTATGCTTGAGTTGCAGGATTGGATTTAACTACCTTCGGTACTCTTTTAATATAATCTAAAGTTTGAGCGCAGATATTTAAAAATAATTATTATGTAACAAGTCATCTTAAAAAAAAATGAAACATATGCACATCCAAACAGATAAATTTGTAACACTCTTTTCGATATTGACATATTATATATTTTTTTCACTACTAGCTGTGAAGAGGACAATTATTGCGTCTCCTAGCCAACTGAGAAGTTGAATTTCTCTATTAGTGGTTAATAATTTTTTCTATTGTTGCCCTAGGTTAATAATGGACAAATTCAAATTTTTGAGAATCCAAGAATAGTTGTTTAACAAAAACGAGTGAAACATAATATTGTATATCCAGGAGATTATCTTTAACTTATTTGCTGCTTAAAATTACCTAACACAATAAAATTAATCGATTAAAAAATGCTATTAGTTTAACATTCGCGCCCCCATCCCATAACTGCAAATACATAACTTGAATTTAGAATCAGTTTTTTTAGGTTTCCTAAAGGAGATTTAACCATTAGAGTTAAGTTGCATAAAGATTTTTAAGTTGTATGTGTTTTGAATGGTAAACAGAACCTTGAAGGTCCGATCTGTTGCATAAAAATGTCGACTCTAAAAACTTAACGAGTATGTGGCGAAGACTTGCCATTCCTAAATGAATTACAAGTGTCAATTTCTAAAACCTAATATTCAAATGATGTAAGGTATATACGCGAAGCAATAAATGCCTGTTAACATCTCTAGCTATACCAAAACTACTCAAGCTTGCAGCTCAAATACTCTTAGGTAAAGAAAATTACGGAGGAACATTTTTAAATTGCAACGTGAAAAGAAAGCACTTTAATTAAAATTAACATCTCCCAACGATTACTTCCCAAAAGCAGAGCACAAATTGTGACACCACAAGTAAACTTAAAATATAAACCACTAAGAAGCAGGAGATATACAGAGGAATACAAACAATTTTCACTAATATTATATTTTACGATCCCCAAAATGTTAATTATAAAATAGGTTTTAAATTTTTTGCCAGCTCAAACTGCTACGTGATTATGGTTAGAATTATATACAAAAAATTTAAACAACCCTTGTGCTACATCTTTACAAATACGGTATGTAAAGGTGACAAATTGAAGTCGACAGTATTAAACTGCATACAAAAGCTACAACTACAATGCGGTGCCAATGTTAGGGCAGTAGTAAAATTTTTGAAACCTAATTAAAAGAATAAATGTATCACCGGAAAAACCATACCTTCTTCTAAACGATAAAAAAATCTATTGTTTCTTTGATGTCCTCTGTTTATTGAAGTCGGTGCAAAATAACTTGATTGAATACGATATAATCTTTAATAACAAAAAAGCATCTTGGAAAGACATTAAAAATTTCTACATGTCAGACAAATCTAAACCGCAGCGATTGGCTCCTAAATCAACTAATTTACATATCACTCCGAATAATTTTCAAAAATGAAGGTAAAATATGTCACACAAGTGTTTAGTGAATCAGTTGCAGTTGGTTTATCAACGTTTATAGCTTTTAATGCGTTTTGATTTATTTGCATTCCTGTGCTACTTGATTTTTACAAGAAAAATGTTCATTTTTTATTTTTGGCTTAAATTTGGCTAGTAGTGGAAAAAATAATATATACACCATGGTTGTGAAGTCCATTATTGCTAAGGCAATAATGACAGACTTCACAACCTTGGTGTATAATATAATATTAATAGCTAGAGGTAAAAATCAAATTATTAAAATAAAAAAGTATATGATTAAAATGAATAATTCAAATAAAGAAATAAAAGATTACATACTAGTAATCGTGACATTATGTATGGGAAGCTACTAGGATATGCCCTATTTTGACAACGGAAAAACATGTTTCTTTTTATTATTGTTGAATTGATAATATGAAAGACTCATTTTTTTTTTTAAATAAAAATATTTATAGCCTGTTTCTTATGTCAAATTATTCAACAGATTTATTGACATCAATTGGTAAGACATAATTTTATCTGTTATCAGTTAAAGCTTTTCAGACTTAAACAAAATTTTTGTGTAGTACAAATATTTACAAGATTTATCATGCTTTCTTATCATTAAACGTAAATTATTATTATAGAAAAGTTGTTAGAATTTAGTTTATCATTTTTGAAGTTCTATTTAATTACACAGGCCAACGAAAAAATGTTTATAAAAACTTTTTAAACAAATTTACCTAAATTTAAGTATTTTTCAATGCTGAAACCGAATCTGATAGCAGATTTTTTTATCACCCACCATTTGCTTACAATACTACATCGATTACATATTTTAAAAAGAGAGGAAAATTTTATCTATAGAAATTAAAAACTTATAGCTCTTTTTATTTCGTTACAATTTTCTTTTACAGTAATATTTAATTACTAAAATATGAATATAAGATGTTTATTGTTTTCTGTATTTCTTCTCTTTTTTCTATGTAAAGTTTTTTGAGTAGCTTTTTTGCCGATGTGATGCGTTTAGCTGTTCTCTGTGAAGTGACCAACAGTAATCACCCATCATTTTGATATTCCATCGTCCCTGGTATCGTTTCTCCATCTCTTTAATGTCTTGATAAAACCTTTCCCCTTGCACCTAAGTTTTCAGGAAAAAAATCAAGATGGTTGTACAAGAAGTATACTTTCAGGCTCATCAGACAACCAAGAGTTTTAAATTTTTTTATTATGTTAGATACAATAAGTTTATAGTTTGGAACTTTCACATTACCCAAAAACTGAGTTACAACTTCTTTAAATAATATCCAAGTCTCCTTTTCCGTTTTATTCATTGTTGCTTCGAAGTTGAAATCAAACATCAATTTACAAATATCAGGCCCAACGAATATTCCTTATTTTAGTTTAGCTTCTGATAAATGAGGAAATTTTCCACACAAACATTGAAAGCAATCACCGTCGTTAGGCAAAACTTTTACAAATTGTTTTATTAAGCCCAACTTTATGTGTAGTGGTGGTAAAAAGAATATTCTTGGCGTCAACTAAAGTTTTATACAAAATGTTTTTCTTGCCAGGTGTCAAAGTTTTTCTTATGGGCCATTGTTTTTTAGACCAATGTTGATCCCTTGCTCTGCTATCCTACTCACATATAAAACATGGAAACTTGATAATTTTTTTTTGTTGACCAAAGAGCATGGGGACAACTTTTAAATCTCCACACAGCATCCAACCATGAGCTGTATATTTAATTTTCTCTAAAATTGTATTAAGATTTTCGTAAGTTTTCATCATGTGAACTGAATGAACAACAGGTAATAAAGCATAATTATTTCCATTATGTAATAATGCACCTTTTAAATTTGTTTTTGATGAGTCTATTAAAAGTTTTCAACCTTCCTTTTTGTAGTCAATGCCAAATTTATTCATTAGACCGTTAATATCAGTAAACTAAATCCTCGTCTTGCCGGAAAAATTAAGTAAATTGTTCATCTCTTGTTCTATAATGATAAATAGATGTTCCAGATTCCAATAAATATTTTTCTTTTAGTCTAGAACCAATCAATTCTGCTTTTTCTTTAGTCAAACCCAAATCTCTCACTAAATCATTTAACTAGGCTTGTGTAAATAACCGCGGTTTTAAAGTTTCTTCAGACTATTGGAAATCATCATCAGTAGTGGACTTTGATTAAATTTAGAGCTAGACTGTAAAACGTCATTAATAGACTCAGGTAGCACAAGGACAGAAAATCTCGGACCATGTTCTATCGGCCGATCAGCTGAAGTAACGTTAGGATAGACAATTTTTTTTTTATTTTTTAAATTATATTCAGTAACATCTATGCTACAAAAATAATAATCGTTTAAATAATTTGTTTGCTCTCTCCATAGCTGAGTACAGTAAATTTAAAAACTATTTTCCCTTTTTTATACCATTCCCTAAGATCCTCTGCACAAGCATAACATACTTTATGAGAAACCCATACTTGTCTTGATTACCGATTTCTACACTAAAATATGGTAAGTAAACTTTTTACAAAGTCAGTAATGTTTCTTTGATGTTTTTTAATTACAAAATTACCACATATAAACAAAAAACGTTATAGTGCGGGGAGCCCATTGCATTTTTTACTATCGAACATCCTTAATAAAGATAGCTACTTCGAAGGTACATATAACTGAGAACAGGAATCGGTCGGTTGCTGTTATCAAATTCTGTGCATTATTATGATGATGAGGCTGATAATTGTAAAATTTCGGAACACATTGCATTTAGAGAACATCTCAATAAAATTTACAGAGAATGTGGCAAAATATACGTAGTTTAAAAATATGTCAGTCGCCCTTATCCTATCTTGTGCAAAGTACCCCGGTGACCGATTTGAAACGGTGTATAGTTAGTACGTCACTTCCGTCATTAAACATCATGTTATTTTTTTTTAATTAATGTTTCAACTCGGTAGAATAAAAAAATAACGGTCGCCCTATCAAAAAATTGTGCAAAATACAAGGGCGACCAACTTTTCCATAAGCATTTATGTTTTTGCTGCACCACATTTTTATTATCAAAAGTAGGTTTTTTTTAATTTTTTTTAATTAATGTTTGTACTGGGGATAACAAAGAATCATTATCGCCCGGTTTGAGTATCGAAACAACCATATTTGCCGACAAAGATAATTTTTTCTTGAGTATTACATTCTACACTATAAAATTGCCATCAATTACCTGAATTAATGTATATCTTAACGTTCAATTTACAACTATAACAAATTCTTCATTTACATCGAATGAGTACTATTATACTCAAAAGAAAGATCAATCTCGACAAAATAATTTTTATGTACATAAGTTTGAAAAGCCATAATTTTAAAGAAGCATTAGTTAGCTTTTTAAGTAACTCAAACGCGTTTATCTTACAGGAAAAAAATTCATCACTGTAAAAGAATAATTATTTGTCCAACAAGTGAGGAAAGCGATTTTTTTTGCCACTCAAGCTCGCTACGCTCGTGAGGCATTAGAGCGATAGTAAAAAAAGGCTTTCCTCATGTGTTAGCATTTTTTCCACGACATTTCCCAAAAAAACAATCTAATGAAAAAAGTAATATTGTAAACGTAACTTATTGTTAAACAAAAGTAGAAGAAGACGATTTTATTTGCTTTTATAAAGAAGCTGATAGTAGAATTATATACCACATAAGCAAATGTCCGTTAAATTCGAAGATATTGATAAAAGCATCAGATACTGACACATTAGTCATTTTGCTAGGTAATGTACATAAATTGTGTGATAAAAAAATAAAAATAACGATATCTGTTATACTGATTGCTCAAAATTAGCCAAAGTTTGGGGCCTTCGTTGTGCACTGCTCTACTCGGGTTTCATATTTTTACGGGAAGCGATTATACCGCTGCTTTATACTATAAAACCATTTAATAGTTTCAAGAAGGATGAACAATACCAAAAAGTATGCAAATGTCTGACACACAATGATGATATTTTAGATGATGAAAAAATTGAAGTAATTCAAAATTTCACAGTTAAAATGTATGGCGTAAAAAAATGCACATCAGTAAACGCGGCTTTTTTCGAATTATTTCAACAATTTTACTCTAGAAACAACGAAGTGAAATAATTGTTCCTTAATTTGAAAAATTTTAATTTTCAATTAATTGCTCCATGTTGGCCTACGCTAAAACAAAAAAAAAACGATTTTCATAAATAGCATGTGGCAAAACGGAGCTGAACCACGATGTGATTTTTGATCCTGAAGATTATGGATGGTATATTGAAGACAATAAATACATGCCAGTTTGGTACGAAGGCGACCCAGCTCCTCTAAGAGTTGACGATATTATTCAGAATGATGATGAATGTAGCGATAATCAATTGGACAATGATAATGAACATTGTGATTTGGATGAACATGATGATAATTTTTTTTTGGTCATTAAAAAAAAAAAGGTTTTTATTTTATTTATAATTATTAGAAATGATTAATTATGGGTACATTTTGTTTTTAACGTTAATTTATCCCTTCTTTTTAAAATAATAATCCAAGGATCGACTACTGCATACTTATCAGTCGACAAACACTTATAAGTTTTATTTAACATAATTTCTGGAAAAATATGTATAGTACGCAATAATTTTATTATAAATTTGTTTGGGTACAACTTAAATATTTTATGCATACATGAAACATCTTGTTTAATTTGAATACCTTTAAAAACTTCAGCGTGAAACATTTTATGGTAAACATCAGTTTATATGTGTACTTAAAGAATGAGAATAGTTAAAGCACAGATTGTAAATCTTGTTGTCTTTATTTGTGTGTCATTTTATGCATAAGTTCTTGTAACTATAAAAAATAACACTTTACGACTGAGTTAAACTTGTGCAAAAATAATTTAATCTTTTAGTTTAGATTGATTAAGCTACCTCATTAAACTTTTTTGTTATTGTAGTATCCGCTTAAAGTTGGGTATTTGTTCATTAAATTTCTAAAACAAATTTACTCTTTCGTTTCAGACGGCACTTTTTTAAACAAATGTTTTGTCTTTCAAAATTAGCCAAACTTGAAATAATAGTAATTAATGTCATAAATCCGGGAACTCATATTTAAGGCTGTTTTATCACTCGAGACAATTTCAGATTTCTAGTAGGCGGTTTACTATTTTTATTTCTTGTTACATAAATAGCTATTTGTTGTTTTTTCTGTTTCTAAAACGGTTTAAAATGCACGTCATGTAAAAAAAATTGACATCAACAATTCAACAATTCTATTAGTATTAATCGGCTTCCAAGTCTGGCCTGTTGCGCTCAGAAAAATTCGCCCAAGAGTTTTCAGTATTTATCGTTTACTTAATGTTCATTTTTCTCAATGATTTTTAAATAAAAATTAAAAAAAAAAGTAGGGTTGTCAGAAAATTATTATCTATGTTTTAAATTTTTTGTGAGAAGGATTGGTGCTTAATCAAAATAATGATGCACTTACAAAGACCACACCAGAAGTAGTTGACAATGTTTGATAAGCTGATGGGCTGAACACCCTTAAGTGTTGTTAAACGTTATCATCCGAATGTTGCGTATAGTGTAAAAATGTCTGAAAGTATAAACACATTCATCATTTAATATAACTGTAGATTAATATCGATTTGTTATTATTAAAATTTTCTTTGCTACAAATTACGACAGATACTTTATTTACGTTTTTATGTTGAAATTCATTAAAATATATTGGCGAAATGGCAACTTGATTTACTGATCTGTATATTTAGTTGCCTATACTAAAACAGTTTATTATTAGAAAAGTGTTTGTTAATAGTTGTCATTAACGATCGATTTTGTTTACATTAATGTAAGCTATAAACGCACGGTCGACGGAAAAAATTAAGGATAACGTGATCCGTTGAGCTATAGTATGTTTCCTACTAAGTGTGGAAAGTGACAAATATTTTGCACACGAGCAATGATATTTGTACTTTCCCACGTGTTAGGAGTTCTATTTTTAAACTACCGTACAATTTTCATTCTTACAAACTGCTATTGATTAATATTGTTTTTAATATAATTTAATGTATTATTCAATGTTACCAAAAATACAACAAATGGTTATAATTACAAAAACACATAGAAAATAGTTTGTTCAATTCTTTATTATTAATAAAGTTAATGGTAATATGGTTATTGGTGCAGTTTATAAAATTTATGAGATCCTGGAACGAATGCAAATTATGTTCTCTTACTTCTGTTGATTGATGGTGGCGGTTGCTGTGGCAGAGATACTGAGTTGTAGACGTTTTAGGAATTGGTTCAAATAACGGTGGTAACAGTGAATTTGTTTTGTATTTAGAAACTGTATTTATTGTATTTAAAATAATATTTGCCACTTTTATTTTATTTTGTAGCAATTCTTCTACATATCCTTTAGTTACCAAAGTTGATAGCCATCCACCATGGCGTTTGAGGGCCGTTATATCGCCTCGACTATCTATTAGAATTGTTGACGAAGAGCAACGGTAACAATAGCCAGTGTAAAGGTGTGGACCTTTAAATTAAGATAAGAAGCAATAAGTTTTGGAATAATACGAATTTTATTAATTCCAACAGGTTGCCGTGTACACTTTTTATGTTGATCATTTAAAAATAAACGGCCATTTAAGTCTGATGGACAAAGAGTTGAATATCTTTTATAAATATCAAAAAAAAAATTCGGTGATTGTAAAGGTGCGCTGTTTATTGGTCTTAGTATCCGAAATTTTGATAATGGCTGAAGAATTAAGATCTCATTGTTTTCCAGTTTTAGATTCAGAAGCTTTTGTGTTTGTCACGTTTCACTGATTCCGATTATTAAAGTTAGCTGTAATTCTGAAAATAAAAAATTATTGTAGTAGCATTGATTATAAACTTCGGAAAGATGCGCATCCTATATGGACGAAATACGACACAAAAGTAAGACGATACGTAGATTGCTCTACCGTCGAATTGCGACGAGATTTCTCAGTTTTCTCTTCTTTTATTTTTTTGTCGGTTTGTTTCGATGCGCGTTTTTTGAATAGGAATATGAAAGTGGTTTGTAGTTCAAAGTTACTGCATTGATTATAAAATTAGTTACCGTAATTTTTATGACAATGAGTAAATATAAATACGTCAGTTGGACAAATAATAAAAAAAAAACAGCGTAAACATCGTAAACATACGTTTTTCTTAATGATTTTTTTTCATGTTGGTTTTTTAGAAGTTTTTGGTGCAAATATAAAATATGGAAGGTGATCAGTATCTTACAGTACTCCATGGTCAACAAGAAAAACATATAAAACACACAACAAATATTCTGCAAATTGGTGTTGAAGAGTTGAGTAAGAACAAATCAGATTTCTTGTGTAATATTTGCTTCAGTAATAGGGTCGACATTTTACTTTTACAGAAAACACACTGTGGAGATGAGATTGTTTTGCTATTTCTTTAACCTACTTTTTTTTACGTCATTGTCGTGACTGGCGCTTGGACCGGTCTATTATGTGTTGTGATGCAATGGCTGTGCTGTTGTATTTTGTGTTCTTATTTACCTTCTATAATAATTACACACTTGGTTAATATTATTACATATGAATACTAGGGTGGGTAAGGTTTGGCATGTTTAGGTTTTAGTGGTTTTCCTAAACCTTGAAGCAAATGCTTTGCCAAGACGAACCAATCCACAATTGCACACGGTATTGTCACCACACTGTACAGATTTATACTGATCTTTTGGGGCACTATACATAACACTTACATCACAATACAATATCTAAAATATACCAAACGATTAAATAAATAAATAAATAGGTTAATATTTCCTCTTTACTTTATTTAAATGATTCGTTTTTCTTTGAGAAGGGGCACCAAAAAACCACTGGAACTGCCTTAAAAAACAACTTCATGTTTTTTTGGCGCCCCTCTTCAAAGAAGAACATCTCGTTTTTTTTAATTTTTACAAAAATATAAATTGCATGAGTAGCAAAAAATTGTGGAAAAATTGGTATTAGTTACAGGATTAATCGTTCGTAACTGCACTTTACAAATTAACAGTTTGGTGATCGACGGTGAAAGAGGCATCCGTTGCTTGTGGGTGATGTATTTATGAAAAAACGTTAAGGCTTGCGTATCTTCCGAAGTTTATAATCAATAGTAGTAGTATAAGCAATAATTACTTACTTTGTGCAACAAATATATATCATCTAAAGCTTTATTTAGACATCTAATGATGTCTTCTAGCATTAAAACTTTTGTTGTGTACTAAAAATGAGCGTATATATATATGAGCGTGCAATATTAACATTTTGGTGTACAAACAGGGTGCTTCTTAGCAGTGAGTATTGTGTCCAAAGTATTTAGGACTACTTTCTCTGATAATTATTATCCATTATCTATTAAATCCATTAAAATTTTGTACCTATTTTGTACTTTTCTTGAGATATCGGGGGCAGCAGTTTTAGAGTGACATTTTTTGCGGCGTCTGCAAGATCAGAAACAGTACAATTTTCCAAATTATTTAAACTGTTTTCTATTTTTACGATTTTATTTTTTAAATGTTATTCTTACCTACCTACTGTATTTTTGGAACTGATAGCGCGCGTTGCTAGGCGTTACAAATGTATACTATTAACTTTGCTCAAATATCTCAACAGGTTAAATTGTGTGGAATATTTTTAACTTTCTAATCGGTCGTCTAAAAAATTAATTTAGTGATGTTATTTTTGTCCTGGTATAAACGGTTTTATTAATTCCGATATTCTTCTTTTATTAACTACAAGTTGATAAGTTTCTTCACACGAAAGCTCTAAAACTACCAGGAGAAACTTATGAACTATTATTTTATTAATATTTTTCTTTGTACAAAGTAATTTCTTTTGTTTAGGAGCAGTTTTACAATCTCTGGTTAACATTAACTTACTTGTGACAGCAATTGTTTTGTTACTTTTCGTACAAATTTGCTTTTTTTTTGTGTTAAAGCTTACAATTTTTTGACGTTACCCCTTAAGGTAAGTTCCAAGAAGAGAAATAGTACCACTTACTAGATTGGTGAAAGCTACTTTAAGTTCGTGTTCTTGTTTGACGCTCTACCAATTTTCAAAAAATTTATCGATTGTTTCATTCGACATTTCTGCAATAGTATATTAAAGAACTAGTTTCAGAAGAAGCATTGATGCCTTCTGAAACCAATTCTTTACACTGTTTTTTCTATTTTGGGATTTTCAGATTGATTTTAAAATAAAATTTCGCGAGTTTAGAATTTAGGGAATATTGAAGTATAATTGCTAGGGTAGCAATATTTTCATTAAACTTTGGTTTAAATGCTAGTTTAAGTTTAATTAGTACATGTATCATACGTTTAATTAAAATAAAATGGGTGGAAATAATATCAAATTAGTGTTACCACCGTTCCGAATAAAAATTGTTCTATTTCTATAAAAAATTCTATTTTCTATAAAGGAACTCATTTTACTACTTTTATAGCTCTGTAAGAGACCCAAAATAGAAAAAACGTATTGAAACACTATATTTTCATAAAAGCAAATTATCTAGCAATCCACCTCGCATCTCGTGATTTAGCGAGGAACTTCCCTTCATGTTACTTTCACATTAAAAACCGATCAAAACGGTACCCCAACATAATTAATATTGAAGTAGGTAAGTGTGTTGTTAAAACAAAAAAATACTTTATGCCAAAAATAGCATCTGGATGGTATAGTAAAAATAATATTTGTGGATAATGGTAAGTAGTAAATGCGATTCAAATGCGATTAAAAATGAGAATTTGCAGTTTCCGAACAAATAGAAAAAATTCGTCACAGAGACAAGGCTAAGTTACTAAAATACTTGGCCTAATGGAGTTATAATTGGAAAGTTTTTTTCCCTATCTCGACAAAATAAGAGAACGACTGAAAAGAAACGAACCTTCGGTTATTCGCAATGTAACCTATGGAAGACAATAACAAATGTACGTAATATGCCCATAGTATTCAAACGGAATTAGCACTAATCCACCCCTTACTTCTAAACTAATAAACAATCAAGTAAGAATAAAAAACATAAAAACGTTTGATCAAATTGTATTTATCAGAGTTTAAATTCAATGTAGTATGTTTTTCGGAACATTGGTAAACAGGAACTAACTTAAAGCTAATTAGCCTAAATAATTATTAATTAACCTGCTCATTTTCTAGAAACATACGACGACACGGTGGTGTATGTATTTACATCAATAACAATATTAAATCAAAACCCATTGCATTAAACAATATTAAACAAGAAGTAAATTCAGAAAATTGTGCAACTAAGGATACACAGTCTCAAATGCATAGTAGTTACAATCTACAGATCCGGCTCAAGAGTTCCTTCAATACTTCTTGAAAATTTTGAAAAACTACTATTGCTACTAAATGAAAAAAATTAAAATTATAAAATTATAATAGTTGGAGATTTCAACCTAAACTTTAAAGTAGCATCTACAACACTAACCCAATTAAAACAGCTAGTCGAAGCTTTTGATCTAAATGTTCATCAAGTTGTATTGATAACGTCATTACTAATTTAAATTAACCGAATGTGTAGTTGGAGTTGTAGAAGCTAACATTACTGATCACCTTGGCCAGTATCTAATCGAAGAAGAAGAATGTTCTTCTACTGACCATCAGCTGGAATTAATAAATTACGTTTACATTTAAATTCTGCAAACTGGAGTTTTTTGAAAATAATAATCATAGTGTTGAACACCTATCTACTTTTTAGTGAATGTTTACAAACATTTTGTAGAGAACTGTTTTTCCTTAAAAAATTTGAACCTGATTATAAACCATCCGTAAAATAGTTTTTGTCAAAATTACAAGCGCAACAGATTAAGTATGACAAAAACTATTTACGTGGCCACTAACGATCTATTAACCTGGAATGTCTACAAAAGTATTAAAAAAGATTATTTACAAACAATAAAATTATCTAAAAAAATAATTTATGAAAAAATTTTAATACACTCGAACAACAAGCCCAAAGACTGTTGAAGGCTAATCAACCACGAACGTAATAAACATCAAAGTGGAAATAAGGACAGAAGAAAAGTTTAATACACACTTTAGTTTCATAACAAAAAAAATTATTATAATAACAATCTACCTCCAAGTACACTCACAACTGCTGAACTGTTAAAACAAGTACCTATCACTACATGTATTTCCTTCAGACAGAAGCTGAAATTATCAAAATTATACAGGGAACGGTGAATATATTGATAAGACGTTACACTAATTTAATGAATATATGTCTTTCAGAAAAACGGCAGTACAGAAGTAGTCGACAATTATAGACCAATTGCAATAATAACTATATTTGCAAAGATAATGGAAACATTAATTAAAAATTAAAGACAGGCTAATTTATTATTTTAAGATAAACTCATTACTAAGCGTATCGCAGTTTAGATTTTGTACTGGACTATCGACCATTGAAGCTATTAGTAAAATAATAGACGACTTCGTTAAAAAATTGGAAGAAGGCAATCATTCCATACTTACGTTGTGCAATCTAACAAGGTATTTGATCATGATATATACCTCTTGATAAACTTTTATTTTATGGAATTAAAGGTACACCTTTACATCTACTTCAATCATACCTTTCAAATTGTTTTTAGTTTGTGTATCTAAATGGAAAATACTCAATATGTAAACCAATCAAATACGGAGTACCGCAAGGATTAATACTTGGACCGATATTGTTCTTAATTTACATCAACGGTCTCTGTTGTCACATTGCTAAGGATAACAACAAATTTGTCTCTTTTGCAGATAATACCTCTCTATTGAACATACATTCAAATACTACACCAAAAAACTTTACTCGGACACGTGTTTCAATAGCTAAGTTTTTGGTGTTGTTCTGTTTGTTAAATAAACGCTGCAGTTTAGTGTTCTATTCCTTTGAACAAGTTCAAATGTAAATATCTTACATACTAATTCAAAAAAGTCA
Source organism: Abscondita cerata (assembly GCA_030710515.1). Taxonomy (NCBI): domain Eukaryota; kingdom Metazoa; phylum Arthropoda; class Insecta; order Coleoptera; family Lampyridae; genus Abscondita; species Abscondita cerata. The sequence continues at coordinate 183,916 of JALBCR010000959.1, forward strand.
TTAAAGGAAGCTGAAACCTGGTTTTTAGCAAACAAAATAAAATTAAACCAAGCAAAAACTGATTATTATAAGCAACAATCACAACTTTACCACAGGTAAAACCTGCAAACTTCTAAGATTAACTATCTATGATTCTATGAATTGGTCGGCGCATTTACAAGCAATTGCAATTTTCATCTTTTTTTTATTATTAGAAGTTTTAAAAATTGTGTTTCTCTCGACGTCCTTAAAATGGTTTATTATGCTACATTCCATATCCATATAATCTATGGAATCACTTTGTGGGGTAATGCAATACATAGTGTTAAAATATTCCGTATCTAAAAAAGACTTTAAGGATAATGACTGGAAGTGGAAGTAAAGAGCACTGTTTACCTCTTTTAAACATCTCAACATTATGCCGCTACCTTGTATCTTAATTCTCTATTCGCTTATTGAAGTACATTCTAGAATGTCCAGTCTAATCCTTAAATGTCAAATTCATGACCATAACACTAGACTAGCCAATCAAATAAGTCATCCTCGTGTTCGTCTTAATGTTAGTACGGCACACACATAATTTGAAAATGTATAATCACACTCCAGTATGTACTCGTGCCCTTGATTTGAAGTGATTCAAAATTAAAATAAAAAAATGTTTACAAAATAAGTATTTTTACTCAGTTAATCTAAATACTCCTTTCAAACTTTAATAGTTAAATTTCTGTCGATTATATGTTACACCGTGTATAATTAAAATAGATTTCTATTTTATATGTTGACTGAGTATTGTTTACACACTTTTTTGTTATATATTTTCATATTATTTATATTGTATATTAGACTTGCTACAAGCTGTAATTTATTGTAATGTAGTAAATAAATCTGTCTATCTATCTATCTACAAACTAAAAATTAACCCGATATGGAGTTCCCCAAAAAAAATTACTGATATTTCCGTAAATTTTTGCATCTGTCAAGATATTACTAAAAAAATTAATATAGTGTATACAGTTAGGACGAAAAGTCAGCCCCCCCTTAACTTTTGTCCATTTTTATTTAAAAAGCTCAAATTAACACAGTGTACACAAAAAATTGAGTTCTTTCATATGGTACTAATTACAAATGTGACAGCTCAAAATTGTTTGAGTAGGTTTCATAACCTCAAAAATCTTAAATTAGAGTAGGGGTCGAGTGGGGTCTCAAACGAAAGCTTATTTAAATTTGCATACAACTGTGAAGTTTTGGAGTAAAATCTTAAAACGCTTTAAAATAAAATGAAAAAACGCCATGCGGGTAAAAGCATTAGTGTCAAGTATATTATTGTTGTTTCTATGGAAACTACTTTAAACAGAACAAAAAATGTAAGGTTGACATCAGAAAACTAACTAAAACTATTATTAAAGCAGATGCTCGAAGCGACCGGCTGCGACTCCAAGACAATGATACAACCTTTCTTCAGTTTCTCTACGTACATTCCTTAAAACTTCATCATTAATTTGTCTGCATTGATCAGTTATTCTAAAACGCAACTCTTCTATTGTTTGCACTTCAGTTTTGTAAATTTTGACTTTAAATAACCCCATAAAAAAATCTAATGGGGTTAAATCGGGTGATCGGGCAGGCCACTCTAAAAACCTCTTCGACCAATCCACCGGTTTGGGAAATTATTATCGAGATAGTCTCTTACATTTAAATAATAATGAGCGGGAGCTCCATCCTGTTGAAAGATAATATCCTAAAAAAATAATGATAAATTGAGAATTAACCATGTTAATAGCTAGTTACTCTATGGAATTCTGGATTTTCTTGAGCGATTTCTTGTATTCTTGGAAATATTTGCCTTTCTAATAATTGGAGATAAATTTCCCCAGTCAAATTTCCTTCCAGAAAATACGGACCAATGATATGTCCCCCATTATCCCATACCAAACATTCACCTTTTGAGGGTACTGAGTGCTAGTAACCCTAAACTGATGAAGATTAGTGTCCGACCAGTACCTCACATTTTGCCTGTTAACTTCTCCATTTAGAAAAAATGTACATTCATCAGAAAAACATATGCGGCCCAAATAATCAGGTTCTTCTCTTATGTTATTTATTATATGTTCGCAAAACTCCATTCGTCTTCTCCTCAATAAAATTTGTGGTAGCAGTGGGATTTTCAACAGCACTCGCCAAAATATTCAATTGCAATTCTTCGGAAATAGAAGGACGACCTGAACGTTTTTTATGCGAAACGCTACCAGATTCCATGAATTTTGACAATAGTTTCCTGTAATATCTGCGATCGATTTGACGGTCAGAAAACCTAACATTATACAAGCGGACTGCCTGATGAAAATTTCGATTTGCTTCTCCGAAGATTATAATGGCTTTAACTTTTTCTATTAATTCTCTTTGCATAGTTGAGAATTCTAATAACAAGATACGAATGATACTTGTTTGACGTTTTAAACTACGTATAAATATGTACTTCTCAAACTAAGCTGTCTTAAATATTGACCGTTCATATGGTTACCAATGTTGCCATGGATATGGAATAGGAGCAAGCCTGCTTATTTAATTTACTAAGCCGAAAACTCTTTAAAGTTTTCTTGTTGCCAGCTAGCGATAAGTTGATTATTTTGCTTTTAAACTGTATGCAAATTTAAATAAGCTTTCGTTTAAGACCCCACTCGACCCCTACTCTAATTTAAGATTTTTGAGGTTATGAAACCTACTCAAACAATTTTGAGCTGTCACATTTGTAATGAGTACCATATGAAAGAACTCAATTTTTTGTGTACACTGTGTTAATTTGAGCTTTTAAATTCAAATGGACAAAAGTTAAGGGGGCTGACTTTTCGTCCTCACTGTATATGGGGTGTACTATTTAAAATAACGAAGTTGATTGTCGACTTCGGTACAATTGGAAGGGTCAGAAGACTGAAAATATTTTAGTTGGAGTTGACTCTATTGGTTTTAATCAATTTCCAAATTTCCAAATATTTTTCATGTATACTTTTCCGTATATCGCTAATGGCGGTTCCCAGTGAAACACACCCTGTATTGAGATGTGATCAAACAAATAATTTTTAAATAAAATACTTTTAGAATTAAAATTACTAAAATCGTATTGCCCACTAAATTCAGACGTACTTTAAAATTTTCAGTAAAATCGGATTTCTGATACACCTCTCACAATGACTATATCACAAGTTTCTCTATAAACCAAACAAAATCTTACTTCTATAATTTTATTTCGGTAATAAGAAACTAAACTTCAAAGTTAATTGCATGTTACAGAAACGTTCAGAAGCACTAAAATTTTAGAGAAATGATTCAAAAACTTTAAAAATACTTATAACATAAGTTTTTATAAGTTTAAGAAAAGTTCAGAATGGAAGTTCTTCTACTCGTACAAGCGTTAATCTTTTCGTTTTGCCCTGAAGGTTTTCAGAAAGTAATCTGTTGCTTAGAAGTTAAGCTGTAATAAGAATTGAGCCCAAATAGATTTTCGTCCGAAAATAATATTCGATAATATTTTATTTACTACAGTAATCGATATACCTACATTAAGCATTAGGTACTTTTCTGCGCATTACCAACTACGTTATATTTCTCGATCAAAAAGATAATAGTTAACATAAAAACGAAACTGCTTTAATTGTGCCATAACATTTGTTATTGATATTGACATTCATATTAAAACCACTCTGTTTTTTATTTTCTTATCATCAATAATTCATTGATATAATAAAGTAACTCATACATCCACATATTTTTATTAAATTTAAACAGAAACCAATAAAATCGATCCTTTGAATTTTTGTTCAAATTTAAATACTTCCTAAATTAATACAAAATAATTTTGAAGTTGAATGCTTTTATTTCAATTTAAAATATAGCGTTTCTGTAACTAAACTGGTTCTAATTTTTAATTATATTTAGTTCACTAACATGTTTGCTTTCAACAAAATAAAGTTGCTGTGTTAATTATCTCCAGTTCAAATTTATTTTGCAATAAAATGCAATTAAATTCAGCGGTTGTTCTTCAATAAATTTTATTGTATGCACGTTTAATATTTTTTAATAACAACGTAGGTATTCGATTATCTTATAATTGTCAGCTTAATTTTACGATATGCAAATAAGTAAAATGGCTATATTGCTATTTGGTTAACTAATAACCCAAAAACTTATCTAACTTTGTCGAATTTTTTAAAGCTTGATTTCTGTGGTTTGCATAAATACAATAAAGGTATACGAACTGGTGAGAATATTTTATAATTTTAGTTTTATTACAAACATTTAATCGGAATTCTAATCATAAATTCTATTATACGTTAGATATAAATCATCTATAATTTCTAATTTTAAATTTTCTCTATAATATTCTTATTTAATTTTATTTAATATCCAGATCGAACCACAATTTATTTTCGGCGCTAGTTGATGAGTGTATATTTGAAAGTTCTTTATTAATGGAATATATCCTGAATGATACATACTTCACTTTCAAAAAGGTTGATTAATGTGGTGTTCATAATAGTGTAAAATAGTGATTGAAAATCGTTATGCAGTCTGGAGCATATATAAAATCCTGTAGTATATTTTCGTATAGTTAAGAAATTTAATTTTTCATTTCTTTAATTTTTTTGACTGTTTTAAAATTGAATTATTTATTTCGTTAGCACTTCTCCTCGCACCAAATTCAATAAAACTAATTGTGTTGATATTCTTATCAAATCCAAAGAATAAAACGCATAAATGTTTGGGAAGTGCTTTTTTAAATATTAAATAGAATGTTGCTGTAATAAACTAATAATAACACATAATACGTGCGCAATAATTCAAAATTCTGAAAAAATCGAAAAAACATAACGCAAGTTAAAACAAGAAGGTAGCATTTTTTTAAGAGAGTGTAATTGAATAAAAAAACGAGGAAAGTACAACAAAAAGCAAAAATGAGGATAAGGAAACAATTGTAATAAGTTAAGAATCATTACTATTTGATATACCAAAGATGAATGCATAAATCTATGCTTGTTCATATTCAGTACACGTCACTATAGTCTTAATATATTGGATTTGTTTCTTAATATATTTCGTTTCATTTGACAGAGACAGAAAATCAATTTTTCTGTGAAGATAAAGAGAAAAAAGACCCATTGGTCTAGTGTATCTGTAAAATTGATTGATTTCAATTAGGGACAAGTGTATGCGAAAACACAAACAGAACCCAAATGTTAGAAAATAGTTTACGGATGAAAAACAAAAATTTTCTATTTAGATTTGTTTCGGCATATATGAAATTATCCTGACTGTATGATACGCCAATGACTTTCAGCTAGTTCAAAAATTTCAAGTCAGAGTCGTCTTGAACCTTGATTTTCTGTTTCGAAGTTAACTAAAAATGTATTAACTAATTTTCAATCTGTGCTAAAAAATAACATTTTAGGGTTTTTGTTTTTCACGAGATCACGTGATGCATAATTCTCTTTATGGTTTTTTTCTTCTTGGTAATGCACTTTAAGTCTCTATTACTTGGTATTTAATTGGTATCAATTAACGTCATTATCAACATCAGGTGACGTTTTATATAATTTGAATATCAACTTGTTCGAGACTTGCACTAAATGCTTTGAGTTAGAAATAACTCGAAGATAACTGTTACGAGTAACTAACCGCTAGAGTTTTACTATTTACCGCAATTTGGCACAAGCTCAATACACAAACTCTACGTGATCCACCGCAGAAGTTATTTCTCAAGTTTACGATAACACCAGTTTTGAACACGTTAGTATACAAACCACGTTTTATCCTTCTTGGGAAATTAAATGTAACATTATTTCGTCGCAAATGTTAAAGTTTATTTCGTCGCTCTTCAAACAAACGTTAAAATTACCTTGTCTTAAATTTAAAATTATTCTAGTTGACTAACTACTTGTATTCCTACCTGTAGACAACCAATATTATTGTTTTTTATTCTAGATGTGGCACCCCGACTTTTTTGTTTCTTAAATCTAGTCACTTTAATATTTTAATATGAATAATAAAAGATACGAAAATTGATTGTATTTACGAGTCTCCGTTACTGAGCCTGATTCATTTTGTTCATAGCTTTGCATTTAAATTATAGTCATTTATATTGTTGGCCTGTACTTTAAAAAAGAAAATTTTAGAATTTATCACACACCATTTGCTTTATTTCTTTTGTAGTCTTAATTCAATCGTCATAAACAACTACCTACAATATTTTAATATCAGTGTGATTCATAATAAAACAAGCATTTACCACAAAATTCCACATCGCCCCGATAAGCAAAAATAAAATTACATTTTAAATAAATATGGTTCAAACAAAATCTATAGACTATAGCATTTCCAACAACTTTTTTCCTTCAACTTCTTTTATAAACTTGTTATTGGTAGAGATATTGTTACGAAAATTGTTGTCACGCAATTGATATATCTCAGTAATTACTTATCGGATAAAAAAATAGTTTTAACAAAAGTTGTGTATAATTAAATTATAAACAAGTTTTATTTAAAACAAAAATGTGTAAAATAAACAGTTTTCTAAATATTTAAAAATCTATGTATGTTAACGGCCTTTTTTGGCTACATAGAATAGGCCAAAAGTCTAATAAAATCTGCGTCCATAAACAAAGGTTTATAAATATCGAAAGAGTTGATTTCTCGGTATTTTATTTACTTACAGACAAACGGCCGGCTATCGACATGAAATTATTTATTGCTTAATTATAACGTACTAACTCTAATTCGTCAAAAAATAAAAAAAAAATTTAACTTACAGTTTCCCAAATTGGTCCATTATACAGGATGTCCCAGAATAAGTGTAAGAACCGACAATTGCAGATTCTTTTGAGAAATATAATAATGTAGCTGAAAGAAAAAAATCTTCGTGGAATTGAATTTAATTTCCAAAGGTTTTAGTTTGACCAATCGTGAAGAACTTTCTAATCTTTCTTTAGGTGTAAGTTATGTTGCCAAGTAATAAGCAATAATTAAAAAAATGTTTTCCCTCTTTTTTTTTCTCTTTTCTAGCGATTCAAAAATATGTAGTGTAAAGGTATGATCGAGGCTTTTGTAATTTCAAACTTTTACAACTTCAACGTTTTTTCACACTAAACATTTATTCTTTCGCTACTGGTAATAGTTAACCTAATCGAAATTATCGTTACCGGCTGCTACACTTATTCTGGGACACCCAATATAATTTGACAGAGTCCAATAGTTTTCGCACCCGTGTATCGGTTTTTTTCAGTTTTAAATATGATAAACTGCTTTCCCGTTATCGTATGGAAATGTAGCACATTTTCTACTGTCCAGTTTCTTGATAAAACATATTTTAGCATTATTGCAAAATTGTATACAGAGTGTTCCAAATTAGTATAATTTATGTATAACATAAAAAAAATTGAAAATATCACATAGCAACTTAAATAAAAATTTACCAAATTGCGTTTTGTTATAAAATTAATTTGTATTAACAGGGTGTACCATTTTTCTGACAGTACATTTTTTAAATAAAACATCGTTCATATTAAGTTGCCGGCAACAACTCTCTAACATTTGTATAAAGAAACATAATTTGTTAAGAACAATACAAATCCACACATCAACATGAAACAGCAACGTGTGAGCAACAAATGAGGGAAGGATCATTGGTGTAAATTAAATGTATTTTATCAAAACTAAAATTAAATCGAGAATTTAAATTTGGAAAATTTTAAACTTAGAAATCTTAATTGGTTGGAATGTATAGATTACTATTAAATGTTTAATTTAATTAGATATTTAAGTTTTGATTTACATGTAGTTGACTATTACTAAGGCTTCGGAAAATTTTGCAATTACTGAATTTGCGAGTATATTATTTTTGGTTTTTGTGATGATTATGTCTACTCCAACTCTAAATTTTAAAGTAAATCTAAGTTTGGAATAATATACAATGTGTTCTATTTGAAAAATTAAGTTAGGTGGCGTCCAGGCAAACCGGACCACTCTGGAAATTATTAACTAATTTTGCAATATGAACAATGTAATTTGGTAAAACTTTTAAATTTATTTAGAAATAATAGTTATAATTCTGTATATATATATTCGCGCATTTTACCTGCATCGTGGATTTGTTTAAGACTATTTCCCGAAGAAAATTTCACGCAGTTATTGTAAAAGCTTTATTATGGAAATTAATAAAAAAATACTTTCTTTTGAATGAATGAATTACAATCATAAAATGGAAAATGTGATTTTTTTATTTTTAAGTTGTATATTTATCAAGGGAATAAACCGCCATGTTAATCCCGAGAATGAGAGAAATTCTCGAGAACTCAGTTGAGGTGTAGGTTTGGCAATATAGCAGCCCGTAAGTTCAATGCTGAATTTAAAGTATGGTACACACTATATCAAGGTCAGAGGGTTTTTTGGCGAATGGCGGATATAACTGACAAGCCGCAGTACAACCCGATACCTTGTGTGTATTGTTTTATATTTTATTTGTTTTTCATTTGTAAAAAAAGTTAGATAAATTTAAATTTTGGGTACGGGTACAAAAAATTATGAATAATTTGTCTCAAACGTCGTCAGCTAAGGAAGCATTACCTTAACATGTATGTTTATTATACAAATGACTAACAAATAAACATTTATTTAAATTATAATGGCCTGGAAACAGTGATATTCACGATACCTAAATCGAGTTGGTTGATGGTTATTATGGAAACGAGTTGGTTTATGTGTGTGTTGACTAGAACAATTTGAATGCCAATTTAGTTCCGGTAAAATAAAAAAAATGTATATAAAAAGATTTACCAACAATTTCTCAAGTGGTTTGAGGAAAATGGTATTAAAAATATTGCTTCTGAAGATGTCTTGGTGGTTTATTCCTCTAAAATCTCTGCTACTTACAAGGCCTTGTCGCTCTGGGCATGCTATTCAAAACTTAAATCAAGCGTACTTGTTCATCACAATGCGGACATCAGCAAATTTACAAAGCTAATAGCTTTTCTGAAACAAAATTTGGAGTAGACCAAAAAAATCAAAATTCTTAGTAGACATCAAGTTATGCAATTCATCAAGAAGCCCTAGACGAAATGTACTTAATAGTTGAGGCACAGAATAAGATATATTACAGAGGAACAACTCAACGTCGGCGCATTTAATCTTTGTAAGACAACGGCAGCCATGTTGTAAGACTAGAATCACAGAACACTAGAATCATTAGAATTCAGGATCGTATTTGTTGTAGATGGATATGCAACCACATATACATTATTGCTTACAAGAGCCATGTACCTATGTTTGTACATTAGTGGTGAACATCTGAATAAATATATAAAAACAAGTATCTGTTAAACTTATCATTATTAAATTAATAATAATGATAAGACATGTCGCTGCGAAATTAAAAACGAGTCATAAAGGGAGAAATTAGCAGATAAAATCGAAAAATCCAAAGTGAGGTTAAATTCCAAAGAAAACGTGTTAAGAAATTAAACTTGCATTAAACTTGTCCTGGACTGGAAATGTGTCTGAAAATTTAAGCAATTAATTATATAGTAAGTAGCAATTTTACTAAATATAATCGGTCAAGAAGGAGTTGACATCTTTAATACATGTCAGTTAAGTGACATGAAAAAGAACGATTACACAGACGATTACAAAAACGTTACCCAACAATTTGAAGAATATTGCAATCCAAAAGAGAACATAGCCACAACAAACTAAAAACAATGATGTAATTTTCCATTACAAAAATTAAAAATACCTACCTAAGCTGTACTTACTCAGGCAAACTGTGTTAAAAATTGTCTCAAACGTAAAGCAGGTTTTATGTTTTATGACAAAATCTAATCACACGTATTGGTTCTTTGGTTAACTAATGCTTAATCTGTACGTTTAACTTTATTTTTGTAAAATTTACAGACGCATAGTACATATGCTACGTTTTCGTTAAGGTGTGGTATTTATTATTTACTTTCAAATATTTTACTTATAAATGCGTATAATTTCACACCAATTATTGTTCCTAAAATAGTGTCAGTATCAAACAGAAATATTTTGAACAAATGAATATGCTTCACAACTTAGATTGATCCAAAAATTGTACAATTTCTTGTTCAAGAAACGATTTCAAATTCAAATATGGTGCGTCTGATCTAGTCTGAGAACATGGCGAATACCAATAAGCGAGATGGGGTGCGCGTATTTTCCCCTTCCACGAAAGTTGTTCTTCTGGATAATATCTTTACTCTGTGGTTGAAGTAAACAATATTTAAAAAAATTAACAGTAATTATTATTTGACATTTTATAATAGGTAGGAATAATGATGGGTATTACTGAAGCGATGCGATGCCAAGAACATTTAAATTTAATGGGGTTGTATAGAAAGTATGCACATCTTAGACCATCACTCGACAACTATAGGCGCTTTTTATAAAAATGGGAAATTCTCAACTCAAACAGTAAGAAAAAATAATTTAGGTAAAATACCTTCGGTTATTGCAACCTAATAGAAACTTCCTGATGCAAACTTATACACAGAGCACTGTATGACAAGAACTTTAGCAACTGTCTTAGCAGACAGTATTGGTGATTTAAGAAATGTCAAACGTCTTGGTGGTGTTTGGTGTTTGGAAGTCTTGTAACCAAGCCAAAAGCTACATCAAATCTTTAGCCTCAAAATCAAATGCAAAATTCAAAACAAATTTTAAGCGACAAATGAAACAAAGCTACAACCAATCCCATCAGTAGCTTTAATAGAAACGAGGCTTCAACCAGCAAAATTCCACTTAATATTAGCAATGGAAATAATGAATTCGTGGTTACTATTAATCTTAACATTAGTAAACAAAAATGATATTTAAAAATATCGGTATTTTTTAATTTTATTTTTGAGAGAATAAATTACTAAATTATAAAAATGAGATAATAAAATTTAACTTTATTACAGGCTGGGAAGAAAAATATTTACTCAATGCACATGTCCACATACCCGGGTATTTGCGTGATTGTTAAGATCCATTAATGCAATTGGTAAAAATTTTCTGAAGGAGAGATACTTAATCACTATCAACCGTGTTTAAGCCTGAGTATTATGTATAGTCGTAAGAATTATACAAAATAAAAACTTTTCTTGCTTACATTACGAAAATAACTACCATAAAATCTAAGACGGCTCTTTCCTTTGTCTTCTATTTACTTTGAGTTAGAAATTATTAGATTCTTGGGATAATTTTATATTTACCGATAAATGGCTTATACAGGGTGTTTCAGAATAAGATGCTGATCCTTAAGGGTGTCAATCCTTACGCGATTTTAACAAGAAAAGTTCAAATAAACATATGTCCTAAACCTCTTAACTTTTGATCTGCAAGGTGTTCAAGTTTTAAGAAAAAAAACGTTTTTTTATCATAACTTTAATATCTTTATAGATATATTTTCGCGTAAAAAAAGATTTGGCAAATAATTATTGATTATTTAATACATAATAATTTTAACATTAAAATAAAAGAACTAACATTAGATAACCACTGAATAAAAAATTAAAAATTTCTGAATCAAAAAATAGCTGTTGTAGCTTAGAAGACATATGCCAAATTTCATTAAAATATCTATAAAGATATTAAAGTTATGATAAAAAAACGTTTTTTTTAAAACTTGAACACCTTGTAGATCAAAAGTTAAGAGGTTTAGGACATATGTTTATTTGATATTTTCTTCTTAAAATCGCGTAAGGATTGACACCCTTAAGGATCAGCATCTTATTCTGAAACACCCTGTATATTTAAAACAAACTTATAAACATTCAATTCTACCCCGTTTGAGCGGCCCCTGTTTTGGCGGTCCCCTTTTGGGCGGTCCCTTTTTCAGCAGTTTGTGTTTCAACGGTGACCCGGTCACTAGTTTGAGCAGCCCCGTATTAGACGGTCCTCCTTTCAGCAGTTTTTTGGTATTATTTACTTATGTAAATGTAATTTTAATGTAATTATTTAGTTTATAAATAAAGTATAATGTTTAGGTATTTAAAAAATATAAAAATTGAGACAAAGATGTAAAATATTGTCTTTGTATATTTGAAAAATTATAAATATAAAAAAAACAACAGACAAGTGTAATAGTTATTTACCTAACAAGTTCGGAAAGATGAATTTCCAGCATAAGAGAGTAGGGAGTGCGGCATTGGTGCGAATTCGGGAAATTTCTTCTCGAAAAAGTTAGGTATATTATTTTTTGATAAGAGTAACTGTAGTAATAATTAATAAATAAATAAGTTCACAGCTGCTTAATTTTTGTCTTTGCAAAAATTTGAGTTGGTAGCACTATCTCGCCTATTATTTAACAATTTGCTTTGCGTTGTCAACTAATACCAACCTAACAAAAAATAGAACTTCTCGTGCATCGAGAATAACCAAGAAATCAGTAATCTTAGGCTATGAGTTTATCAAATTATTTTTTATTATAAAATAATAAATGATAAATAAAAGATAATAAATGAGTAATTCCACCTCATAGACTAATGTTTGTATTGAATGAAAAATGATCATGGGAATGGGACCCTTATTTATTTCTTATATAATAATTTTAAATCTTCCAATGTTTTCTGAAAATAACCTTCGTCCTTACCAAGCCTTTGTAAACAAAGCCTCAAGTCTTGCTTGAGATCAAGAAGCGCCAGTTGCATATCTACGTCCACATTTTCTAATTGTGCTTTCACATATTTCACTGACATTACTGACTTACTTGTGACATGAGAATAACGGAACGATATCACACTTGGTTCCTTCTGCTGACGAGTAGTATCCTTACCGTTTGTCACTTTAGAAAAACTCGATTTCTGCTCCATTCCCTTCGTCAAAACAACACTTGCTTCTTGTTCTCCAAGTGCATTATATGTCAATCTCGAAATAGGCTTTGAGACACACCTTTACTCGTATTCATTTTTTACAAGTAAATAACTTCACTCAAGTACAAATTTACTTCCTGCACAGCGACCCGAGTGCCTCCTCCAAATGTCGTTGGAGATAATACTTTAATAATTATATTGTTAGACTGCTATTTTTGTTTGGGTTAATATTACTTGCAGTGCTGGGGAAGTTACTTTAATGATGCTGTAAAGAATTAATAAATAAATAAATGTTGATATCTAATGAAAAAGTCTTGTTATCATTAGACGACAATTATAATTTATTTTTAAAATTACAACACGACAACAACTGATATCATAGTAATATACCTTATATGTCAATATTTCTTTTCTTTTGTAAAACAAATGTGATTTACAATAACATACAAACACATTACTATTTAAAAAAAACCAAAAAAATAAATGTTTACCTAGTTACAATAAAAAACGCCTATGTTAACTTTTCAGTGAGACACACGGTATAGCCTTAAATTACATATAATACCAGATTTCGGTGCATTTTGAGCTTTAATTAAAACTTTTGTTATTATATTAGTATTGACACAAAAATATTTTTGGTAGAATAAAAAATTTTTAAATTTCACCTTTGTGTAAAGGTAATAGAAGATGACGTCAAGAACTCACAAATCCTGGTTACATTATTATTACGTACGATAAACAAATCTTTTAAAGTCGCATTGTAGCCCTTGTAGGTAAATAACCATATAAATGCTAACATGTAAATCAATTTAAAGACTTTAAACATTATTATAGAAAATAATAAATCTTGAACTCTAAACTTTACATTAATCTCTTTTTAAATTTATTATTATCTTACTTTAGCAACAACTCCCGTATTTTACATTACAAACGCCAATATAAGTCGACCATATTTTAAATGTATTCTGTCTGTTAGATGTCTATTAAAGGGCAAAACATAGCTGTAAATAAATGATAAAATGTAAATTAAATATTTTTTAAAAGTAATTTAATTATACTTTACTGGATCAAATAGTAAGCTCCAGAAAAGACAAGTTTTAAATAAGATAAAGCTTTAATTAAAAAATATTTGTCAAGTTAAAACTCCCGTTTCAAAAAACTAATTTAAACTTTTTTATATAATTTCATTATTGCAAATCTTTTTGATATTCGTACTTAACGTTAGTCATTATAATATATTTTAAGTTTTAAAAATCGGAATATTCCACTTCTGTTATTATGGTGCCACATGTGTGACAATTTAGGAAAATATAAGGAAGGATTCAACTGTTTTGCTTTTAAATGCCGACATTTGGTTGTAGGTGTTTAGTGTTCTAGCCAAGATAACAAAATTTACATTTTTAGTTTATTAAAGTCTATAATGTATACATGCGATGCTGCAATTCATTTTACGATTGAGGTATTTTCAGTAATAGCTAAAGATGCACTTTAGAGTTTTCTTACAATGCACAGCATGTAATGTAAAAATCTGTAAAAAAATATGTTAAAACTTTTATAAGGAACTTTTTATTATGTTTTTGTAATATACATGATACATAGTATCTAAAGTGGATTTTGTATATAAATGGTCTGATACAGAAGATTGTGTTAAAATATAGTTATTTAGATATCGATCTTTGCGTCTAACTACCTATATTCAACTTCTTGATAAAGAGTTTATATACTTTTTAAAATGAGCAGTATAGGGAGATGCCCAAAAAGTCGGTATATTAACTAATTACTGCAAATTAAAGTGACATAAACTCAATTAATTTTTCAATTCTTCTCTTATACGTTGTTTTTCTAAAGTCATTCAGTAAAAAAAAATTACGTATTTGACTAGACCGCAGACTCGTTTTGTTTATTTACCCATATAATATGATTGTTTTAGAAACGCGGTTAAAAATCTGTTACCTTGCCTGGTACCGGGGTAGTTTGGCCTTTTTCCATGTATGTTTGTTTTTTTTGTTAAACGTCGAAAAACGGTTTAGATTTAAAGACGCCATGGAATAACCCGTGTAGAATTTTAATTTAATAGAAAACCGGTTGTAATTATTTTTTTCATTTATTGTTTCAAGTGCTTACGTTTCTCTCTTTTCTTTTGTGAGCATTTGATATCAATATTTCAAAGAATAGGGTGGCGTCTAGCAATCCCGACTGTCACTCAAATTAAGGACTTTTAGTTTTTGTAAAAGTAAGTCAGAGACAATTCAAAATCCACCCCTCGCCGTTGAGCTAGTTTGATCATTCGTTGTGCTGCGTACTTGATTTTCATGTTTTATGGTGTAACACCATATCTTCTATATCATTCATGTATAAGGAGAGAATCGACAACATCCAAAAATACCAAATATTATTACAATTTTCAAAAAGCAACTACTAGTCATCACGAGCGTCCAAAAAAATCGTTCATCTTTACTTAATATCTTGGCTCTTTTTGGCATATAATGCTATTTTTTGTTTAAGAAAGATAATAAACTTTTTGAAATCTGCAAAGAACAACTAAACGTCATATTTTTTTATAATTAAGAAAAAGAAACTTGCAAACTGGGGAATTTTCTTTCATTTTCAAGCAACTTTTGAGCAAATACCATTTTGCCCATAAAGTGGTAGGACTGAATGCAGCAGATGTTTATCCACATGATAGACTAACAAAACCTCTTTAGTTATCTCAATCACACTATTTTTGTTTTGCCACTTTTAAAATCATCGTATTCGGGCTTGTATTTTAAAGCTGATTTTGCAGATAATAAACTTGAAGCTACATTGCTGGCTTCCTCAATAATTTCTTATGGCACATTTATTTTTGATTTCGCTAAAACAAACATTTATGACAAATTATTGAGAATTTTTTGTAATCGAAATTTAAATTTGTCTAACTTTTTCACAAATAAGAAACAAATAGAATATAAAACAATACACGCAAAGTAACGGATTTTACTACCTTAAACAGGTTACTGACTCACCTGCGGCTCGTCAGTTATATCCTCCATTCGCCAGTAGAAACCTTCTTACCTTGCTAGTAATGTTATATACTATAGATTGCAAAGTAAGTGCAAGTGGTTTAAATGAAAAATGCTAAGTGACACTTAACACACGATTGTAATGTACGTAATGTAAATTAACACCACATGTATGCCAAAACACTTAATTAAATTAAAAAGTAACCATTTGTAAATTTTGTAGAATTTATTGCAATTTCATTCAATTGTTAATAGCTGTTTAGTTATTGAAAATCGTAACGGATCGATAACATATATATAGTTCATGATTCCTTTTATAGACAAATATCGTTAGGAACTTGAAGTATTGATAAATTATCGTATTGAAAAATTACGGTTGAACTGGATGTCGCAACCAATCCAAATGTTGAGTAGCCGAAATGGAAGTTTCCGTTCTCGCTACAGATTGTTTGCTATAGTTATTGTATTGAAGAATTCAAATCGTCTGCAGTCAAACGATTGATAAAATTCCAAATTGGTATTGTTGAAGGGAAAATTCAAATTCAAAATAAAGAGGAATGAAAAAATCAAGAAATTGTTTATCGTAGTTTTGCACTGGCGTTTAATGAAACGTAACTTCGGTTACATCCTTAAATCGTGTTGGTTGTTTGCTTTAGCGTTTTGTGGAATGTTAACTCTTAATTGGCGACTGGTTGTTGTATTCGCGTTTTTGTAGAATTGAATGGCTTCGTTGTGAAACAGGCATTGAAAATTGAACATACGAACAAAATTTGCTTTAATTGTCAAATCTAAATTGTAGTTATATTAGTATGTAAGACGGAGAAAGACAGTTCTGATCTTAATGTCAATTTAGATTAAGAATGATTAGTTTTTTTGTTTTCTATTGAAACGATAATCATTTTGTTTTTATCGCATTTATTGCTTATATTAAGCATATATCTGACAAATTGTTTTTGATTTAAAATTAATTTGTTTTGTGGGATTATTAAGGTTGTGCATTTACTTAATAGTTTTATTTATTAAATTATTTGTTTGTATCTTTATTCCCAAAAATCGAATTCCGAAGTTTTAGTAAAATATTGGTATTGAATTGTTACCCGAGCATGAAATTTCTGTATAGATTGAAAGAAGTTCAAGATTATTCAAATTGGTTCAAGTTGTTGATTGCTTTGTAATTGAAAATTAGTAATACCTATGCCGTTATTCTTAATATGAGTTACATATTTGATGCCCAATGTTTTTTCTACAATACTTTATCCTCTTTTTCTTATCTTCTTCATTTCCTCTTTTGCATATTTTCTTCTTTTATAATATTATCTTTTCTAAACTTTGCCAATTTTATTTTTATCTCTTTCTAACACTTATACAATATCATATTTTCTTCTTTGCTTTCCATCTTTTTTTTTATAGCTTATTGCCTTTTTTCCTGCTTGTATTCTTATTTTTTTCTAGTTTCAGTTCTTCTTCTACTATATGACTTGATGTTTTCTTCTCTAGTCCTAGTGTCCACTTTCAATTCTTTTTGGTATTTTCTTCAGTTTCTCCCACCTTTCTTCATCCTACACCTCTGCTCTATACATTAACAAACTTTTCATTTTTCTCTCAAATATCTACCTTCTTTTCTCTAAGTTTTTTCCAAATACTCTTGCTCCTATACCCTATAACTCCCATATTATTTTATTTTCTTATTGCTCTAATTTTTAATCTATTTTTAATTTTTAGTGCCGTACCTCATGGCATGCTCTAATTATATATACTTATCCACCATTTTTATTTATTCCTCTCCCCACTTCTACTTCCCTCCTTTTAACCTTTTTTTTTTTAACTTTTTGTCTTTTCTACATTTACTTTTAGTTTCTAAATATCTTTTGAACACCTTTATCATTTCTTTCATCTTGTCCTTTTGTTTTTGCCAAGTCCACTATATCATCTAAAACCCCCACTTTTCTTTTTCCCGGCACTATTCCTCCTACCGGCTGCTCTTTAATTTATTTTTCTAAGTTTCTTAAATATAAAGAAAATAGAAACGGGTTAAGTGGGCATCCCTGTATTAGTTCTTTTCCTGACCAAAACTCTATTCCCAGTTTTCCTTCTACTCTTGCTCTGCACCTTGTTTCTGTATACATTTCTTCTATTGCGTCTATTAAATTTTTATTTATCCCAACCTCTTTCATGTTTTTTCATAAAAATCTCATTTCTACCTTATCAAAAGCTGACCTTAAATCTACAAATATTGAATTTTCTTCTCTTTTTTTTGTTTCCCTATTAACAATATGCTTTAATACGTACATATTTTTCACTGTTCTTCTTCTTCACCTGAAACCTATTTGCCTTCTTTTCTTCTACTAATTTCTCTAGCCGTTTTCTTATTATTTTGCTCTAAACCTTATACCCGACATTCAGAGAAAAACAGTAGAAGACAAAGCATTTTAAAATGTTTGTGTGTAAAATTACAAACAAACTGTTCCTCCATGTTCCATTCAAGTGAACCGTGCAATAATAAAAACGTATTCATTTCAGAAAATTAATATTATGTTTTTCAATATTCTCAAGTCAAAAGTTCTGTAAATAAGAAACATAATATAGTATTTGTTTAAATGATTTCTTTTGTAATGTGATTTTAAATAACTTATTTTATTTCTTTTTTATGCCATATATACAAGGTGGGTTTTTTCAAGGTTTATCATAAGGATCTTAGAACCTAATAAAGATAAAGAGATGGTTAAATGGAGGAAGAATTTTAGTTTTTTTGAGTTTAGTAAAATAGGTTTTTCGTTCTTTCAAGAGTATAATTTTTCAGTTATGACACAAATTGCGGCTTTTTCTAATGGAAACCATAATCAGGTTTATAATAAAGGTCATTTTCAATTTTCAACGATTCCACTGATATACTGATATACCATATGTCATAATTGATTATTTTTATAAATAATTCAACTATGGTCAATTTCTAGTTTTTTTCGAAACTAGTTGAATAGTGTGCTATGGAAACAATTATAAGATGGGTACGTGTTAAGCTCGAAATATCGTTGCACAGCTTATATAGCTTCTTTATGACACAATCATTTCAGATATTTATTCATTATAGAAATTTATATTGATGGTTTTAGATACCTCAACTAACACAAATAGAAACTATTAGTGATTTTCACTTGCCAATAATTGACGTTTGTTGGATATTGTTGGATCTCCCAGCTGTTTAAAAAATTAAACCAAAATTGGCTATAATTTATTTATTTATAAAAATACCAATGGCAAGAAATATAATTATTGAAATCGTTGAATATTTTTCTTTATTTATGTAAAGTTATAGCCGACAATGGTTACTATTAGAAAAAACACGAGTTTGTGTCATAACACAAAAATTATACGTTAAATAAAATTTTAGACCTGACTGTATTTTTATGCAGCCAACAAGCACCAAACGAATTTACCAAAAAAACTTATTTTTTAAAATATCTAGTTAACCGTGCATTTTTTCGAAAGAACGAATAGCACATTTTAGTTCCCTATTCTAAACATCGAAAAAAACTCACCTTCTATACATAAATATAAGATAAATATATTGGACGGCGACTTATTTTAAACTCCGACAAGCGAAAACAAAAAGTAGGTGCGAAAAAATTTTGTAATTGAAAATACTGCAAGTTTTTTCTACCAACAACACAAACAAGAACACCCTTTGTTTTATGAGTATTATTTTTGTATAGTACATTTAACCGAGTAATAATCAAAATGCTCTTATATAACAATGCTTGTTTCATAATATTCTCTACATCAATTTAGTTAATGCAAACTTAAGATTAAAATATTCTATAAACCCAATTTTATTTTCAGCTGCCTATATTCAATTATTCTAATTGTAATGCAATTAGTTTAACGCCACAAATTACAAAGTAAATTTTTTTACTACTTGTAATTTCTGAAATACAAAGAAAATCGTTTAACGCTTGTTTTTTCAAAACATTTTAAAGTACTTTTGTAATCGTTAAGAATAAGTTAAGCCATTGTATTACAAATTTCAGTGCATGAAATATAACATTGTTTCGTTTTAACATTATTCAAAATCTAACACCATTCTTTAGTTGTAATTCAAATTTAATGCTGCTATTATCATTTTCCAACGTAATCTCGTTTTACAAATAACTGAGTAATTTAGCAAATTTACTTGTTCATTTGTACGTGTCTTATGTATTTACAGTAGCGCAACAAGGTATTTTAGCATATTTATCATTATGGGTTATACTCGTCAGACATATGTTAAAATAATGACGATCATTTAACAATGGTTAGATTAGCTGTCTGCCTTCTAATACGTTTACTTTACGTTTCATTCATATTTAGTGTTAAGTTTATATAAAAGAAATTTGTTTTTTGTACGAAGTAATCAATTTAAATTTATCACGTGGACAAAAGAGGAATTCTAGACTAATTCGAAAATGCAATAATGTCATGGAGCCTTCGTTAAGTCGTTTTCAGCTTAATGTAGTTCTATTTTACGTCATACAATTAATTAATTAAAATCCTTCCTAGCTTGACACACCATTAAAAACGTAATTTCCTTTCCAGCATACGTCCGAACTTAAATATACAAAATCAATTAAAAAAATGAAAAAAAAATTGTTTAAAGTGGTTTACTAGAAATTGAAAACATATTTAAAAGTTAAACTGTTAGTGGTTTAATTCATAAGAAAATGTTTTAGTCTGAACTTAAGTGGTAAGTATACACGGTTTAGCTGTGAATGTATTAGCAAATTGTTGTGTACAAAGCTCTTTATTCTGCCACGTTAGAAACAAGTGCATGATAACAGTTAATGAAGTTCCATGAAACAGTGTTGATGAAGCAGTAACTTTTTCTATTTTGTTGACATAGTCAAGTGTATGCAAGTCTGAAACAATATTTATTGTTTATTAGTTGATTATTTAAAGAAGCCCCGCATAGATTAAATACATTATAATTTTAGATTATGTAAGAACTATCAAAAATAGTGCATTTTATTGGTTAAAACTTATCGATGATGAGATTAAAATTCAAGGTTTTGATTTTTAATTCATTACTTAAAATTAAAAATGTATGCTTACCTTCTCCTAGTTTGTATACCACAATGAGAGAAAATTTAAAAATAAATTAAATAATATTATGTCAATTGTTCCCAGAGATTAAAAATTGAACTTACGGCTAGTTTTTTGTAATTCAGTTTCTTCGGTAAGATTGCAGTGTGTTATAAAAGTTTACTACCAAAATTTTAAACTCATCTACCAATGAGGGTAGGTTCAGTACTGTAAAAACCTTTTTTGAATACATTTCTATTTATAAGAGAGATATTTTAGTTATTGTTCAGTAAAACAAAACCACTTTTTCAATTTTTTTGCTTATAATTGTTAAATTTTTGGTTTCTTTACAAATGCCGAGTAACGTGGTCTAACGCTGTAGAAACTAAAATTAATGCAATCTGTAAAATTTTATTTAATTTTTTATCGTTGTTAGAATAATTATTATGGAGGTGATACAACAATTAGACAGTTTTAACGATTTTTCACTTAGTTTTTAAATAACCTGTTAACAGTGTTTTAAGAAAAAATATTGCAAAACTTAAACTAAATAAATTATTTGACATTTCTAACTAGTGTAGCACATTCTGTAAAAATGCAAAACATTAGATATATAAAAACCTAGATTATTAAAAAATGCACTTAAGGTTACATTTAGGTTAACCAGTCAATTATTTATCATTTCAAGTTTTTTTAATTCTATGTATCAGATAGTATAGTTTTCATATTTGAATGTAACATATGATTAATTGTTTTGTATTTGACATAGATATGTTAAATAACTTTTATTATAAAAATCCATTATAAAATTTACAAAAAAACTAATATTAAATAAATTAAAAATATAGGAAACTATAAAAAATACAAGAAAAGAACATGATCGAAAAAAATAATTGCTTTTCTCAAAATGAATACTTATAACTTTAACTTTAAAAGACGTAACCCAGTTTTTACAAAACTGGTAAAACTTAATAATCATTAGAGAAAAAAAAGTTTGTAAAAAGAATAAGTATTCATATAGCCTGATAGGACTCTTTAATAATATTCTAAGAAGCCCGCAAATCCAAGTCATTATATTATTTAATGAAAAAAGCATGCGATATGTACTACCGTTGATGGAATGCCCTCAATCAACGGTACTAATACCTTATTTGAGTTTATCGCATGCAACGCATTTAAAATTAAATTAAATTGAATACAAGTTATATTTTTATTAAAGTGCACAATCCAGTTGATTGTTTAATTGGCAATATATTTTAAGTATAAAATGTGTTCTAAAAAATACATTGAACAGTTATACTTTAGCTAATTCATTTTTCATATCTTCATCTATCTGCCTATATCGTGGTTCCTAAAATCTACTACAATAACAATCTATTAATTTTGTAATACAGAAATTCTTGCCGATATCTGTTGTAACCTTCTTAATAATTTATTTTGTGGTTATCATTAATTATATAAATTAAATAATTTATTTACACATTATTTATTATAAATAAATAAACAATTCGGTATGCTTAAATAAAAAAATTATACTGGGAGTCAGACAGAGGCAAAACAAAATTATTCAACAATTATCGGAAAATGTAAAACGAAACTATTAAGTTATGGTACGTACTTTTATAAAGACCTTCGTAAAAGTGTTCAGTCTTCACTATTATTCTGTTTTTGATTGTGTGATAACACAATAGTTAATCATTGCTCTGATAGATCCTTTCAATAAAGATGATAGACGATAAATGAAATGAATAATAAAAAGATGAACTAAAACTAAATAAAAATATTTACAGATGATGAATCTGATATACGAGGATATATTGAAAAATTCTTAGCCTACTATAGAACCAAACAAAATTTTAATGTCAAAATATTTTATTACTCAACATATTCTCCTCTTAATTAGATACATTTATTACAGCAAGCCTGCAACGTCTCTAGACCTTTCAAAAAAAATGTTTCTTCTTGCTCTGCAAACCAAACCTCCACAGCTGGTATTACCTCCTTGTTAGAAGAACATTTACGACCTTTAAATTTTTTTTCAGTAGAGGAAAGAGGTGATAGTCGGACGGAGCCAAATCGGGTGAATAAGGTGGGTGTTCTAGTAATTCAAACCCTAAATCACAAATTTTTTGCATGGCAACATGAGATTTGTGTGCAGGGGCGTTGTCCAACAAAAACAAAACACCTTTGGATAACTTTCTGCGTCTTTTCTCTTTAATATTTTCCCGCAGAGTGGTCAGTAATGTCGAATAGTAATCACCAGTTATTGTT
Source organism: Abscondita cerata (assembly GCA_030710515.1). NCBI lineage: Eukaryota > Metazoa > Arthropoda > Insecta > Coleoptera > Lampyridae > Abscondita > Abscondita cerata. The sequence continues at coordinate 207,077 of JALBCR010000959.1, forward strand.
CTACCCTTATCCAAAAAATTAATCATGATTACTCCATGGCAATTTCAAAAAACTGAATCAAAAACTTTTCCAGCAGATTTTTGGTCTTGGAGAACCAGAGTGTCGCCATTCCATTGATTGTTGCTTTGTTTCTGGATCGTAGAAATGTACCCAAGTCTCATCCATAGTAACAATTCGGTTTAAGAAGTCTACATCGTTTTCAAATCGAGCACAGATTGAACGCGATGCTTCTACCCTTGCACGCTTTTGGTCAACATTCAAACATTTGGGGATCCATTTTGCAGCAATTTTTCTCATGTCCAAATTGACGTGAACCATATGATGAACGCGTTCGTATGAAATATTCAGTGCTTCAGATATCCGTTTTAGCCCAATTCGACGGTCTGATAAAATCATGTCATGAACTGCATCGATATTTTCGGGGACTGACACAGAAACTGGCCTTCCCGATCGGTCATCATCTTCAATGGAAAATTTTCCTCTTTTGAAGCTTGCATTCCAATTTTGACGGTCGCATACGAAGGACATTGATCACCAAGGGTATTAAGCATATCTTCGTAAATCTGCTTACCTCTTAACCCTTTTAAATACAGGTACTTGATGATGGCTCGATACTCCAATTTTTGATTTTCACAATTTCGGTGGACATCTTTTTTATTTTATTTATTGCGTGACTCTGGTTTACTTTTTGACGTCAAACTTTACACTGACACTTCTAATAAGTTATTGTTCGTTGCTATGGTAACCCAATATTTTGTTTACACAAGGAACTGGTCTAGGCTAACTAGATATCAATACATCCTCGTAATAATAATCATGTGAATTTCAAAATTGGTAAGTATTTACAGTAAATTGTTTTTTATATACGTTTTAAAAATATTTTAGGACGAACGCCGTCGTACGATACGGAATCACCTCGGAAATAAACAAATATTTAATCTAACCTGAATGTGACTGAACTTTTCTGTTATCACCACCGCTGATGTTTCAATCGGTTCGATTAGGTTTGGGCCTGGCTTGATTTTATGGATGGTGTTGCCCAGAATATTCCCTCAAATTGTATTATTAACTTATGATTAATAATAAAACAAACAAAAAGCCTAAAAATAATTGTTAAAATTTGACTCACGTTAACGGCCATCAAGATTATGGTATATTTATCAACTGGGCCAAATTTTGTTTTCCTTTTTTTATTGTAATTTTACTTTAAAATGTTAGAAAAACATAGTATTAAAATATTTTGGCAAGTGTGTGTACCCAAATTTTCAAACATTTGAAAGCGGTCCGTAGGGACCGCCGTGGCCCAGAACCCAAATTTGTATTACTTAAATGAAGCGGTCCCGAGCGGTGCGTACGCATTTCGTGCTACTTCGGCGCAAATCGCATGTCTAATCATTCTTTGAACCGATTGCATGCGTGGAGTAAGCTGTGCGAAGATATTTTATCTTTTGTTTGTGGTAAGTCTGGGTCAACGTAAACAATATTTATAGTCTGAGCTCGTAAGTGTAGTGTGCTGAAATGGCTAATGCTCGAACAAAAAGCATTCTGAGACTGGCACAACTTGCTAAAACTTTGGAGAACGGTATGTATTATTTTATTTAACTTTGCTTGTCTTATGTTTCATAATTTGCAGATACCAACGACCATGAGAACGACAGTCAACTTGAATCAGATGTAAGTTCGTATGAAACATCCGATTCGTATGAAGATTCCGACTATATACCAAGTAACGAGCAACCACATACACAGGTTACACAAGTAACAAGTGATATTTGTATTACAACACTCAGTTTATTTTACATATAATTTGTACTACCGTAAGATACATCAAGCAGTAATAATAAACAATCACCAAAAGGTAGCTAATATTGGTTCACATCTTGAGCCATGTAGTAGCTCTGATTCAAAAGAATTTGGTGATGTAAATAATATTGCTGAACTAGAATGGAAAAACCCAGAAGGTAAACATCTTTCTTTTCTGACTGATTACAGTAACAGAAGCGGTATAAATCCAGAATTGTCAGCAGCGTTAATAAATGGTAGTCCTTTCGAATTCTTCTCTGTTTTTCTCGATAAAGAGAATATTACTCTCATGGTTGAACAAACTAACTTATATGCGACCCAACTTGTTTGTTCCAGAGAGGGCATACCACAGTCTTCAAGGCTACATCAATGGACCCCTACCACACATGAAGAAATGACTAAATTTTTAGGCCTGATAGGTTACATGGGGTTAGTAAGGAAACCGACTATACGACATTACTGGAGTAGAAATTGCTTCGAACTGAATTGCGTCATTTTAGTGACAATGAAATGTGTTCTCTTGGCGATCGCACTTATAAAATTCAGCCGTTACTTGATCGGCTAATTTAAAAGTTTCAGTTTGCATTTACACCGGGTGCCACTTTTTGTATAGATAAATCTTTAATTCCATTTCGTGGTCGTTTAATTTTTAAACAATACGCCCCCCTTAAAACACACAAATATGGCGAAAAAATGTTTAAATTGTGTAGTAGGAAAGGATACACTTGGAATCTAAAGTTATACTGCGGAAAGGAACGAGATGCTGGGGCCAGTGTCTCTACAAAAGTTGTATTGCAACTGTCTGAAAACATACTAAACCAGGAAAGAACAGTAATGACAGATAACTGGTATACTAGTTTAGATTTAGCAAATAAACTTATATATAGATCGCTTTACAACGTTCTACGACGTCTTCCGACACCCAACCGCCATCCGTCCCTGTCTCTCCACAGGTCTACGTCTAGATCCCTTTCCCTAATTTCGGTTTCAACACCCTCTCGCCAACTCTTTCTTGGTCTTCCTCTCTTTCTTTTTCCTTGAGATGACTAGCCTAACATTTGCTTAGGTAACCTATCGTCGTTCATTCTTTGTACATAGCCATACCATATTAGCTGTTTCTGTCCTCACATCTTCCACCAATGTATGCCCGGCTCCCATTATTTCCCGAATCCTGGTATTCGGAATTTTTCTAGCCTTGATTTACCTGCAGCTCGTCGCCAGAAGTCCATCTCGGTTGCTAGCAGTGTCTTTTCTGCACTTTTTTTTAGAGGCCATACATCACTTCCACACGTTACTATGCTCTTTATAATTGTGTTGTAGATGTGATGTTTATTACCCTTGGATATTGTTTGGTCCCAGAATACTCCATTTAACATGCCAATAGCCCTTCTTCCTTGTATGTTGCGTTCCTCAATGGCTTTATCTAGAGTTCCATCTTCTGTTATCTTCAGACCCAGGTATTTATACTCTGTGCAGTGTTGATTGGTTTGGTTATTTTCTAACACTATAGGCTCTGGTGTTCCACCAATACTTGATCGTAAAACGCACCTGTTAGGAACGCTTAGATCTAACAGGCGAGGAAATCCCAGAGACGTAACAACCAAAAAATTAAAACGGGGAGAAATAATAGCCAAGCAAAATGCACGTGGAATTACTATTATAAAATGGAAGGACAAATGAGATGTATTGATACTTTCAACTAAGCACACAGATGAAATGGTCGACATTCAACTACGCCAAAAAACTAAAAAAAAACCGCTGGCTGTGTTACAATACAATAAAGAAAAAAGTGCAATAGATCTGTCTGATCAGATGGCTAGCTACAATTCAGCACTACGTAAATCGATAAAATGGTATCGGAAAGTTGTAATAGAAATACTTTTTGGGACTTGTATGGTCAATGCCCATTATCTGTATAAGAAAATTTGTGAAAGCAACATAACCATAACAGATTTCCGTAAAAGTGTGTACGAAGAAATGATTTTTTCAGAAGACATCTAAGGCATAAACCAAACAGATGAAAACAAGGAAAATCAAGTGCAAAAAAAGTTAAGAAAAACATGTTCATCGTTTGGAAAAGAAAGATGGCTCTTCACACAAACCACTAACATACTGTAAAGGCTGTTATCTTAAACAATCAAAAGGACAATCTAAAGAAAGTGTTTACTTATTGTGCTGACTGTGATGAGCAGCCACATTATTGTTTAGAGTGCTTCAACGTTGCGCATAAATAGGATTTTATTAAGTGCAATCTCTGTAATGATTAATTGTAACGACATGTGTGGTTTAGTGCATAGCGCTATTTAAGCGACAGTTTAATGCTTGAAACACACGTGTCGATAAAGCCAGTAAAACTTGTACAGCATAACACGCAACGAAAGAACACCTGATGCAGCATTTCGCTGTTATTATGAGCTCATCAGAGGTGTATACTTAAGTGCGTATACAACTGTACAAGACGGCGGTTGGTCTTTTAAACTCTCGTGGAGCAATAATTGCTTAAAAGACCAACCGCCGTCTTGTACAGTTGTATATCGCACTTAAGAGTACACCTCCGATGAGCTCATAATAAGAGCGAAATGCTGCATCAGGAGTTATTTCGTTGCGTGTTATGCTTCTGTACAAGTTTTACTTAGCTTTATTGACACACGTGTGTTTCAAGCATTAAAGCTGTCGCTTAGATAGCGCTATGCACTTTAAACGCACACATGTCGTTACAATTAACTGTTGGCATTTTTCTTAGTTTATACTATTCATACGTGTCAATGTTTTACACGAGATGTCGTACGACACACATTTTACTCTGTAATGATCTTCTCTTAGTTATAATGCAGAAATAAGAAAGTTCTGTTGAATTTTTAGTTTGTATAACACTTACACTTGTTTAATAAATATCGCTGTATTACATATATTATTTCTGCTCATAAAACTCCCTACAAAAACAGTGAAAAGTACTAAAATTCAAAATTGTTATGCCTATGTTAGTCTACTGGGCCGAGCGGTCCTTGCCATGCTGTAAAGCAAACAGCTTAAGCGGTCCAATGGCTTAGAAAGAATAAATACGAAATTAACTAAGAGCGGTACCTAGGGACCGCTATGGTCTCACAGCCTATTACTGAAGCGGTCTCTAGGGACAGCTCTGGCCGTTAACTTGTTAAATTAATCTTGTTCTTACCAATTGGCTTTGATATCGATCATAAGTGTAAAACTGATAATGTGATATACTATTAAGTCACTATTCTCATTACTATTTGATATATTTAATAATTATTAATTTCAATGAAACTAAATCGCATGCATTCACCAGTACTAACGCATACCCAATGTCGAAAAATTATCATTTTTTCGATAAAGGAATCAAAAAAGCCAAACGCATATAATTTTGTATCTTTATCCACCTCTACAAAAATTTACATTTTGGTGGTAATTTAAATTATTTATTGTTTACATTTATGACGTTACACTATTACAAATAATTTACAAATATGAAGAATACTTATAAATTCTATAGTTGACAGAGAATATGAAAATAACTAAATTTAATAAGAGCAAAATAAACACAACTTATTAAGAACAATAAAAAATATTGAAAAAGAACCAAATAATTCTAAGCAGTATTATTTTGAACTAATTTGTGCCACCGATAAAAATTTTATACCTCTTGTCATTTTGGAAAACAACGTGACGCTGCAAACTTTATATGTAGTCACCAGGATCACAACAAAAAAAGAAAAAATTTAAAACAAGTACAGATACAAAATAAACATAATTTGTGATAATTTGTGCTATTTAAAAGAAACAGGAAAATTGATCCCGTGTCTGAAAACTACCCCTCACTACTATTCGACAAAAAAAATAAAGTACTATTTTACCAGAAGAATCAATCAATACTATTATTCACAACATACTAATAACTAATTTAAAAGCACAAATTAGTATGTTGTGAATGTAGTAGTATTGATTGATTATGTTGGTAAAAATTTGTACTTTACTCTTGAGTTAAATAATGATCAGGGATAATTTTTCAGATAAGAGCACGTGGTACAAAATCGGATACAAAGTACAACATTTTTATCAGTCTCACAAATTAGCACAAAATTAACACAAAATTGTGTAAAAAAGAGATCAACAAATCTTAAAATAAACCACAACAACAACAAACAAAAACAAGAAAAAGCGACCCTAAAATTATACGCTTTGAAAGACTCAGATCACTCACAAATACCTAATTAAAATAAGACTCAAATTCTAAAGTCAGCAAAAAATCTTTTCTTAAGAATCCACAAAAACAAAAAGCAAAATGATAAACTCAAAAAACTTTAATAAAAAAAAATAAACAAATTAAAGGACTCAACTCAAGAACAATGAAGGTCTTGCTTCGAAGAAAATACCGAATAAGTAACCCAACCATTCTAAACGGTCATAAATTTTTGACTCAAAAATTCTAAAGTTTATAGAGAACAAATAAATTCAAAGGCAAATAAAAACAACTTATTATAAACAATCGAAACATTTGTAGAATTAATTTTCAAAATCATAGAGGATAGAAAACAAAACAAACACAAACTTAAGAATGAAGGACTCAAAAATTCTGAACAATGATAAGTTTTAAACATTGTAAAATGGTATAAATATTCGGATAAAAAAAATTAGAGAAAAAATTCTAGTAATGTCTGCAAAAATTCAAAATTATATAAACTAAATTAGCCGAGATTTTTATACGATTCCCAAAAAAATTCCGATTTGATGGCAGTTTAATAAACATATTGTAATGGTATGAAAATATTTGCATACAAAAAATAAGTAATTAAATTTAGCAATGAAATTTTTTAATAAAATTTCAAGGTCAATTGGATCCGTTCTAATTAAAAAACGTAAATATAAGCACATTCAATTTAGTGATATTGAAGTTAGTTCGCATTGATTGTTGTAAAATTTTGTTAATGATAAAATTCTTGGGTGGTACCACGATTTACTTGATTTAATGTTCATAAAATTTCTTTATTTTAAAATGTTGTTTTTCAACTTTGAATTTGTTTTTTTAAAACTCACGTTTTCGTCGTTTTAATTTTATAATCATCGATCCGCTTAATTTACTCTTTAACTTTTCGACTACATCTTTCTCTTTTAAGTTTAATCAACCACTCTTTTCACTATCGTAATTGTTAAACTTAATTTTGATTACACCTATCTTCTTTCAAGACTAATCGACTACTCACAATTTTTTTAGTTTTAGTTTCCCATTTTCTATCGCGCCGTTGTATTTGCACTTGACACAATTTTTCATTGCAATTCTGTCACAATTTACAAAGTTCGTTGATAATTTTCATCGTTTTCTTGCGCTACTACGTCTCCAAGATAATTTGCACATTTTATTACGTACCAGATTTTGCGTCTTTACATTTATTTTATCCCAAACGGAAATGAATTTATAATCAATACTAACACCTTAATTTATACGTTTACAAACTTTTCATTGCAACTAAATGAAATTTTATTTACATGAAATATTTTATTTGTTTTCTTTAAATAAATTTAAGTTGGTTTTTAGAAATCTTAATTAATTTTATACCCTTAATTTACTTTCACTTTGAATAAAAGTTTTTACTACAAATCTTAATTATTTTTCGATTCAAACAAAAATATTTTTATTACCTATTTTAAAATATGAAGGTTAAGATCAAAAGTTTTAAATTCTAAATTTATAGAAAATAAAAAATAAAATGATCAACTAAATCAGGCTTAAAAATTCCATATAATCCTAAGTTGATAGAGAATCTTGACTCAAGTTTCTAAATAAATGGAAAAAAACCTTTCAAATTAATAATTATAACAACGTTCTATTCAATAATTCGCAATTAAAAAAAAACTCAAACAGTTAGTTTGGTTTAAAAAAGCCAAAACTGCTTCTGAGTAACATAGGCTAGGTCCCATTCCTTGATGACGTCCGAAAATAGAACTACAAGCAAAAGTAGACCTACATGGGCATGCGTAACTTGGGCAACGTCGGGTATCAATGCTAGATTTAAATAAAATATAAAAGATAACAATAACATACGCAGGTAAATATAAAACACCTCCTATCTGGAATCGTACAATTTATGAAAGATAAGTTTCCATGTGTCTCACAAAAAGTGTACCTTCTATAGTTATTAAAACTTTATTTTTTAGCATTTCAATACGTACAGCCAGGTTCACTAAAAATAGACACTTACTTTTGGCGTAGTGTTACTATGTATTTAGATACATGTTGAAGATATTAGTAGTAAAAGGAAAACAATAACTGATTGCTCTGTCTACACTATACAGGGTGTCCCAAACGAAGTGGCTTATTAGACGTTTATAGAGAACTAATCGTATTTAAATTTTGAACATTTGTGATAATATACTATTTATACTGATCTATAATTGTAAAATAGTTTCGCTTATATTGCACTTCCGGTTGTGCCGGAAGTCGACAACAACTTCTTTATGTTAAACGGATGATATGTTTTTTATGATATTTTTGTATTTAGCTGGTAATTTAAAACAACTTTTATTGTAGTTTGTAATATCTACTTTGCATAGTTTTGGAAACATCGTTAAATTTAAAAAAATATTGGTTTGTAAGATATTTTTAAAAATTCATATTTTTGAACTTGTAAGTGTATTAGATAAGGGCGATTAACAATCAAGATATTTTAACCCGTGAGCGAAGCGAGCGCGTTAATGTTTGAGATTGTTAATCGCCGTTTAATTCAAGAGTTAGTTACACAACTTTTCCATCGACCGTACTTTGTAACTTTAATAAAATTATAATTTAATAATTTTAGAAAAGATATGCTATTGTAAACGCACCTTTAGAAAGTACCGTTTTGTGAACTCACCACAATTTTTTAATTGTATAACATAACCTAACTTCATTGTTTTTACTTTTTTGTGAGCTTTGTATTTGATTATTCTTTGCCTTATCGTTTTTTGTATGGCTATTTGACAACAGTATTTTAATTAAGGTCACTAAGTTGATGGAGAATTGAGATACTAAATTCCAATTGTTGTGTCAAAACACAATAGTTTTCATCACAGCAAAACAAAGTGCATAAATTTTTTTTGTGAGAACGGATTGGTGCTTATTCAAAATAGTGATGTACCTACAAAGACCGAACCAGAAATGGTTGACAATGATTGATAAATGATACAAAAAGCCCAAGTACATCTCCACGTTGCCTGTAAACAAGTTGAACTTTTGATAATGACTTGTCACATCATACCAAACAAAGATATTTATTCATATCGCTATTGTGTATTCGAGCTTAAGATTCTTTAACGATGAAGCTTGAATTCTCTTTAATGTTATTTCACACAACATGCTCATGTAGAGTTTATAAAAAAAACATTGTCTTAAAGTGGTTCTGCTACACCTCCAAAAGATATTTTTAAGAGTCGGAATGTTTATCGGGCTATTCCTTTTTTGAACAATGAGTAAATAATATTGAAGAACTGTGTGAGACAGTAGTTTGTAAAATAGATGAGCTAAACATCGTTAAATGTTATTAAGTGTTATCATCGAAATGTTGTATACAGTACAAAATGTCTCAAAGTTTGTGTAAACAAATTGAAGATTTATTACAACTGTAAATTAATGTTGATTCGTTATTATTAAAATTTGCTTTGGTACAAATTGTAACAGACTTTTTATTTACATTTTCAAATTGTATTTAATTGACAGATAAAATGGCAACTTTAGGTATACACATGTACGCTTAGTTGCCTATACTCAAATCGTTCATTAATAGGAGTCATTAATAAACGATTTTGTTAACGTTAATGTAAGTCATAAATACACGGTCGACGAAAAAAAAATGTAATGGGATTTTAAAATTACTTCTCTGCGCATTTTTTCCTAAACGTTGATTTTTTTCTACAACGAATTTTCACTTTTTCTATAAAAAGTATTAAGTTACCAGTTGCGACGCCAAACGTTTATTTTATTTTTCAAGTACAATGTTTTATATCCCTGGACACTTTCGATACACGTTTTTTAGTATTGGAACGACTTAAGTGCCAATTAAGGTATTTATCGCTAATCCTCGTTAATATTTCTAATATTTCGACCGGCTGCCATAAATAGTTCTCAATCCACGTCGAACTTGCTTAATATGTACGTTTCTTTTTTTGTAGACTACGGTTTGGACTACTGTTTACACTACTGTTTAAGCAACTGCTTAGACTATTTCCTAGGCAAATTATTGCACAAGCGCCTATACTATTTTCTGGACGACTTTTTGCACGTAGACCAAAAGGAATAATTTTACGGAAATCACTTACGATCTTCTTGACGGGGATCCAGCATATACAATTTCGGGTTTGTGCATAGTGCAAAACAACCCGTTTATGTTAAACCATCACAAGATGTGTGTTTAAGCTTATCGACGAATGTTACTTGTCATTTCCTTTAAAGAACAAACAATTGACGCTCATAATTATTATTTAACATCAAGTAAGAACTATTAATTCAGTTTCGTATCCCAATAATTTGATTTTCTCAAGCTGTGACGCCTCCGATGTAGTTAGTTAGCCGTGTTGTGTGCGAAATTGATGTCGACTTGTTTATATTTAATTTCGATTATTTTTCTTATTGAACAATTCAATAACTAAAATAATCGTTGACATTTACTACTTCAACAACTCAATAAATACCGGGTAATTCAGCTAACCCGTTCATTAGAAGTTTGTGGACTTTCCGTTGCAATATTTGATTAAAAATTTGGAATAGGAGAATGCTCGAAAAATTGTATTTAACTAAAATATTTCAGCTCTTCTAGCAGTTTCGGTTACACCGGAAGTGGCTAACAACTATCTTATTTTAAATGGAATGATATATTTTTTTGTATATTTGGATTCTACGCTAAAATCTGAGTTGCTTTCATGTAACACAACCTATATGAAAAATCAATAGTTTTTGAGATATTCTTATATTTTTGAGAAAAATTGGTTTTGTAGTATTGTTTTCAAACGCTTGTCAATCAATTGAAAAAGAAAGTTATAGTAACAAAATTTGGGTTATATTTAGGAGAACTGTTAAGTTTTTAAATGATGTGTGATTTGACATCTCATTATTTACAGGGTGTTCAAAATGTTTGGCTAAATCTGACTAACTTCAACTGCCCAAAAGTCAATTTTTTTAAATGGAACACCTCGTATTTTGTTAATTTATGTGATGGAAAATTAAGTGGTCTTTCAATCTTTATAAGGATTCCCTATACCTGTCTGTTATCATTTTCCTGCTATCGATGTATTTACATTCGACACACAATATTTCTCTATTTTATTAAATAATTTCTGACTAGTGGCCTGTAGAAATTAAAACAATGGGCCTTATTATCAAACTTGTAAACATTGACGTGACACATTATACACAATATGGAAGTTCACCAAGAATATTCGAATGAAGACATACTAAATTTATTTTTTATTCATGCAGAATGTTACAAGATTATTGAAAGAACTTGCCGTTTGCTTAACGAGAGATATCTACATTTATGGCCTCTAAATAAAATTACATTGCAAAAAATAGAAGCAAATTAATTTAATTATTAATTTAGCAACTGTTCGATATGCCGTCCGTGGTTTTCTAAGCACAGTAAAACTCTTCTGTTAACTTCAACTGTTGTGAATTTTTTAACCATTTGCACATCTACTTCAACGAAGGCAATTTGAACCCGATGTAATAAGTCATCTCTGTTATGGACTGACCTTGAATAGAGTTTAGTCTTAACATACCCCCATAAAAAAAATCGAGGGGTGTTCGGTCAGGTGATCTGGGAGGCCATAGAGATAGACCATTGCGTCCAAACCAACGATCTTCGAACATATGGAATAATTCTTGATAAACCTCATGGGTTGAATGGGCTGGATCACCATCCATTTGGTACCAACATGAATTTAGAAGATTTAGAGGTAAATTTTCCAAAAATTTGAAACCACTACTTTAAGCATTTCTAAATATTTGCAAGAATTTAAATTTTTGTCATACACTTCAAAACAAACACGATTATCCATAATTAAACAAAAACATTAAAACTAAATGTGTCTTGAAAGTTACCTTTGCGCACCATCCGAGGATATTGTTCTGCCCAATAATGCCAATTTTTTTATTGATTCCTTCTCTACTAAATTTTGACTCATTGGTACAAATAATTTTTTCAAAAATTGTGTCTTTCTGCGTTTTCAATAAAATGCTTTTACAAAATGCTACTCGAAGTATTTCGTTACCTGGGCGGAAAGCTTGTAGTTTTATAATAGAAAAAGCATGCATTTTACGTTGTGCCAAAATTCTCTGTATCGACGAGTTGGACAGTCCCAAATCTTCAGACGCAGCTCTAATCGATGCATGTGGATTTGCATTAAAATATGCCAATACATTTATTTCGTTGTCTTCATCACCGGTGACTACCTTGGGGCGTGTTCTAGTACATTGAATTCCAAATTGTTTAAAATTTGCTTCTATTCTCTTAAACGTAGTTTTATTTAGAGGTCGCAAGAGTGGATATCTCTCGTTAAACAAACGGCAAGTTCTTTCAATAATTTTGTAACATTCTTCATAAATCAAAAATAAATTTAGTATGTCTTCATTCGAATATTCTTGGTGGATTTCCATATCGTGTATAATGTGTCACGTCGACGTTTACAAGTTTGATAAATAAGGCACATTTTTTTAATTTCCACAGGCCACTAGTCAGAAATTATTTAATAAAATAGAGAAATATTGTGTGTCGAATGTAAATACATCGATAGCAGGAAAATGGTAACAGATAGGTATAGAAAACTCTTATAAAGATTGAAAGACCACTTAATTCTCCATCACATAGAGAAACAAGATACAGGGTATTCTATTTAAAAAAATTGAGTTTTGGGAAGTTGAAGTTAATCAGATTTAGCCAAACATTTTGAACACCTTGTAAATAATGAGATGTTAAAGTTCACATCATTAAAAAACTTAACAGTCCTCCTAAGTATAGCCCAAATTTTGTTACCATAACATTCTTTTTCAATTATTGACAAGCGTTTGAAAACAATACTACAATCCCAATTTTTCTGAAAAAAATGAGAATATCTCAAAAACTATTGATTTTTCATATAGGTTGTGCTACATAAAAGTAACTCAGATTTTAGTGTAGAATCCAAATATACAAAAAAAATATATCATTCCATTTTAAAATAAGAAAGTTGGTAGCCACTTCCGGTGTAACCAGAAGTGCTAGAAGAGCTGAAATATTTTAATTTAATATAAACTTTTGAGCAATCCCCTATTCCAAATTTTTAAACAAAAATTTCAACGGGAAGTTTATAAACTTCTAATGAACGGGTTAGCTCAATCACCCTGTATTTAATGTAACTTTCACATTTTAAAAGTGGAAGTTTTAGTAACAAATTTTTCCGAATGTTTTGTTTGTGAGAAATGCAGAAAAAACCAATTTATATATTTTTTTTAATTTAAATTACTTATCAATCTTTTTTTGGCATTTTGAAAAAGACATATTATCATCGAAACTAATAAGTATTCAAATTCAAGTATAGGTATCTTTTAATTCACCGGCAGTCCAATTTTGGGTAAACATTTAAATTTAAATTCGTTACATTGAGATTAAATCAATACAAAAATAATAATTGTTTCAACGTTTTGTAAAAAAAATATACAATAAACTATTTTCAGAATTCTAATCACAACCCTATCCAAATTAAGTTTAAATTGTAAATGTCTTTGAAAATGTTTAGTTTGAATGTATGAGTCTTAATCACTTTAAATTCTATAAATTCAAATATTATTTTCGCGTCCAAAGTACAGTATAAATGTTTAAACTTTGTTCTATAAGCTTATCTAATTTTACTGCAATCATCTTATCTGCGCCAAAAGCAAAAATTACTGACAAAAGTTTCAGAGAATCCTTAATATCTTACAATCTTCTTGACTTAGACTTTTGATACTTTATACAAAGTTTGTTTAAATTTATCTACTAGAAATTAAAAATGTAATAATACACAATGTCTTTTGTTTATAATATCAATTTGACGTAAATGTTTCGAATAAATGAGGAAAGATATTTCATCAAAAATAATTTTAAAATGCCGTATAAATGAGCCCTAACAACTTTTTTTCGAAATCGTCACTAAAGTAGCAAACAATTGTCAGTGAAGAAAATAAAATTGGCACAAAATGATTCATTATAGAACGATTATTAAGTTCACATTTTTGCCGGTAGAGATGTGTAAAATTAATGTTAATTTTAGAATCGAGAATTCGCTGTTCAAAGATTTGTCGTAATAATCAGAACAGCTGATTACAATTACTCATTAAAGAACTTTAAAAAATTGTGCGATTTTGTTCAAATTTTGGGATTTTGGAAAAATATTATATGTACCTCGGCACTAAAGTTCTTTTCATGACTCACGTGTTTTATTTGCCTCGGCTATCGCCTCTGCAACGAAAACACATTTGCCATGAAAGATTAACCTTTAGTGTTTTGATACATAATTAACTATTAATTAACTTTCTTATTTGCTAAAATTAATTTGTGTAAGTCATAAGTCAAAACTACGTATATAATAAAAATTAGCATTGATTTGCGGGGAAAAATGGGGTGGGTTTCGGCAAATTGAAGAGTAGAAATCAAATATCAAAGTTAAAATTTCAAAGTAAAAAATTAAGTTTAAAAATGTATTTTCAAATAATGTAGACTTGAGTCAATATAATTTAATCATTAGTTCGTATTTTTCTCAAAAAATTATGGTGCAATTATGTACTCTTTTGTTTGTTGTATGGAAAAAAAAATGCCTTACAAGAATCCATTAAAAATACAAGGTGCCCATCTATAAATTGACACATTTTAACAACTTATAACTCGAGAACAAAAAAGATATTGTTTTTAATGCTTGGCCAACAATGTATACATTTTTGGAAAGGACAAGAAATGACCTTTCTAATGATGTTAAGAACTATAGGTTATTAAAACGTATTTAAACTAAGCTCACAATTTTGGCTCAAAGAACTTAATTTTTTTCGTCAGTTTTCATTAAAAAATGACAAGTGGCAACAATGTCAACAACAACTTGAAGTATATTTATAAAGTTTAGTAAAACTACCTGTCGATATTTTTTGCGTTCTCGAGTTATAAATTGTTAAAATGTGTCAATTTGTAGATAGACAAAATACATCTGATCTACATTTATTAATAATAATATACTTCGGTTTAGCCATAAATACCCTCAATACCTTTCTAGATGAATGTACACAAATGCTTACTAAAAATCCGGGAAAACGTAAACAGATAAAAGGAAACGTTTTTAAAGGAAGCAACATGAATTACGTGTGGTTTTTTATTAAAATGAAAGTTAATCTACAACTTTTCGTTTACACCACGGTCTTGTTCTTAAACATTAAACGCATCCTAAAAGATAATAGGGGTACCCCGCGCCTTTAACTTTGTTAACAAGGATTATACCTAAGTGGGACTGTGGTTTTTATTTAGAACAAAATATTACTTTAGCCTCAACTTGCAATTTATCACCCCGTCTTAATTTGTTTCATTCGAACAACAAAATTAACAACCAAAAAAAAAAAACGCACGGACGTCCTATCTTAATTTGGCGCACAAATACAATATACAATAATTCTTTAAAGTAAACAATCAATTTACTTATAGCTGTGTGTTTTCTTCTGATGAGTCCAACACTTTGTTAGTTGTTACACATAATTTGTTTAAAGAGGAACATTTTACTACGCCGAATTAATTGAAAACAATGCACTACGGTATGAAAATTCTACAGTTTAGTATGCACAAGAGATAATCGATAAGTCCGCAAGCGTTATTTTGACTTTACTTTAGTCAACGAAAATTCTCTTTAATTTTGCAAACTAAGTCGTTCTCCGTACGTAATCACCAAGAACATTTTAACCTTCACATACAAAACACTGTTCAATATTTAACGATTGTTAAAAAATAACAATTATAATCCGTTACAGTTTTGTATTTGTTGTTAGTTACATAGTAACTCAAGTTTTGAATCTGCTTATCAATTGAAGATTAACTTACAGATTATTTTTTTAAATGGATACATACAAACCCGGGAGGCTTATTCCTCTTCTACTTCTACATAAACAAAAAACCGTACGAAGAATTAACATGTTAACAGTTCTTATAACTAAACCGAGTCTAGACCAAATAAGGTATGAGGTTTAGGTTTAAAAACAACACGACTTTCACGTTTGTCATGGAACAAACAAAGAGTTCATTGAGTCATCGAAACAATGTGGTTAAGCTTTCTAAGAGAGCCTTTCCTAAAACCATTGAAATAATCATTTCCCTCAAGCTTAATTGTGAGCACGACGAATTTACAAATATCAAAAGGCAAAGGAAGTAACTATTGCGGCGACGTAAGAACTCAACATACGTGCTTTTTAACACAGACAAAATATACTTAAAAATACAGTACAACCCACTTAAAACGAATACTTCAATGAGGCTAAAATAATTTACGCGTCAAAATAATAATTTCCAGCTAACAGGTGACAAAGCACTTTTTAGTTTTTATACATTAAAGTAATAACAAACAAATTGATGTAGTGTTTTCCTGTGCAACAACTTTTTAAATTTTATATTAAATAACCAAATTATTCCAGCACTTCTACAGAATGGGCAGTTACCACAAAATGTTTGGATTCAACAACAATGAGCATCTTTCCACTATATTGGCGGGTTAGGGATTTTCTAGGTGCTTGTTTGCCGGATGTTAGTTCATTATATTTTTCTTTGGCGTTATCTAAAATCGCGTGTTTACATTAAACGACCAAAATGCTTGTAGGATTTTGTTAAAAGGTTGGCGTATTGTCAGGAGATGAACGTCGAGCATTCTGAACATTTTAAATAATTTTGTTTAAATGAATCTTCTCATTAGTCTAAAATCTGAAAAATTAATATATTTTCGGTTAAACCGAAAATAGATTATTAACAAAAAAAATTTACGTTTAACTTTAACAGAGCTATAGAGCTGACATTTTAAGTTCTACATTTTTGTAAACTTAATCAACCTTCTACTTCGATTTTTAATAATTCATGAAGGCATATTTTTAAATATCTGAAGAATATTCTCAAATACGAAAGAAAACTGCAGAAATTTGCAAAATCCCATCACATCGCGTTATGAGGTAAAAGCATAAATTTTTTGGCAAAATAAAAAAAAAATCTCGTCAGTATGATTATGAAAACAGCCTACGTAATAGCATCTTTAATAAACAACATAGCGGAAAAAGAAAAAAAATACGCCAATAAAGTAGTTGCACTTTTTAATTACCTAAGTTTATTACCTAACATTAAGTTTTCTACTTTTTTCTCTATTACTTAATTGAAAACAAGAAACCTCAGTCTTTTTAAAATTGGGGCATTATCGCAATTTTTTGAAATAATTTTCTATAATACGCAAATCGTCAGATAATTTATTTTTAATTTCGAAAAAATCTGAATGTTGAAATGAAATTGCCATATCATCGGCGTAGACAAATTTTCGACATTGTAAAGAAGGAAGATCAGAAATAT
Organism: Abscondita cerata; assembly: GCA_030710515.1. Classification (NCBI taxonomy): domain Eukaryota; kingdom Metazoa; phylum Arthropoda; class Insecta; order Coleoptera; family Lampyridae; genus Abscondita; species Abscondita cerata. The sequence goes on from JALBCR010000959.1 coordinate 224,452, forward strand.
ATACACTAAAAAAAATAGGTGCAAGAACCGATTCCTGTAGAAGACCATTATTTAAAAATCTAAATTTACTTCTTTTTATCTTCAACAAAAACTCTAAACTAAATTAGACAACATATAGTTGTTTTCTGAAATCCAGCTTCGATACGTGTTGTTAATGCCAATACTTCATCACAACAACTTCTACCGGATCGAAATCCTGCTTGTTCAATTGGTAATTTCTCTTCTATTAACGGATTATTTCTTTGAAAAATCAATCTTTCCAAAACTTTATAAATTACACTTAACAAACTTATTGAACGATAAGAAGTTGGGTCTGTAGAACATTCATTTTCTTTAAAATTACCACGACTTTACATTTCTTTAAATTGTTGGTAACTTATTTGTATTATAAATACCACTGAGAAACATAAGTAGCCACTTCAAAGAATATTTTCTCAAATTTTTCAGAAATTCTGGATGTATTCTATCAAACCCAGTAGTTTTCTTTGATTTGGTATTTTTTAATGCATGTTTTAGCTCTTCTACAGTAAAAAGTTTTGATATATCTTCTGAGATAGGTGTAGATTTTCTCTTCTTTTGTAGACACTTTTTCATCTTTAGCCGATGTGTCCACTTTTACTGAGTTTGAAACATTAACCAACCGAAAAGCAATAGAATTTGGAGACATTATTGTATTTGTTTTAGAAGATTGATTTGTAGAACCAAATTTATTTAAAACTACCCAGCTTTTACAACTTGAATGTACGAAATCTATATTTTCCATTAATGAATTCCATTTCTTTTTTTTCCATTATTTAGAGATGACAATACAGCATCCCCATTTCCTTTATTTGGATTCTCTAGATATGATTTGTACAATCTGTTTGTTTCAGTTGACATGGGACATATTCCTGTCGAAAACCACGTGGAATGGATTTTTTGCTGCACATTTAACAACACCTACGAATCTAAAATAATTATCAGAAACTGGTGGTATCCATCTAAGAATAGAATTAAGAGATGTTCTATAGTGTATCCAATTAGCTTTTTACAAATTCCATCTTAGTTTTCCTAAAGATTATACAAACGGAATTTGAAGTCTAATTTGTATTAGCAAAGGTCTATGTTGATGTCTTGGAAAATCGTTTAATGCCATACTTGTTGATTGTAATAGAACCATGTCACGATCCATTAATACTAAACACAGGTACGGGCTGTAATCGTTTTGTCATCGACCGGAGTAAAATGTTTTGTTGTCTTTTGATAGTATACTAAATGTATGTTTTGAAATTCCATCTATGTTTGGAACGTTATTCCATTGATATCGTTGTCTTTGTAGCCCCATAATATGTTGTGACAATAAAAGTCACCAACATATACACATGGATGAGGAAAAACGACATTAAAAGTTTCTAGCCAAGGTATTGGAGGAGGTTTGTAAATATTTACTACGTGTAAATTTCCTATTTTAGTAGTTATAACTTCCAAAAATGATACTTTTTTGTATATTTTCGTATTGAATATTTTCTTTGACGTATTTGCTATTCCATAAATCGGGCTATCAATAAAGTCTACTAATTGAAAACCTTTTACTATACCTTTATTGGGTATACTTGTTTCATCTCCACAGTGTGTTTCCTGTAAAAGTAAAATATCGACCCTATTCCTGAAACAAAGGTTAGACAAGAAATTTAATTTATCCTTACTTAACCCCTCAACATTAATTTGTAGAATATTTGTTGTGTGACCTATATTAGTATGTAATTGTGTTTTGTAAAATTGTGTCATACATTGTTTCGTAATTATCCGGGAGAGTCTTGATGACCATGTCAGGAAACCAAAGTGGTGATTCTCAGGAACAACATGTTGTTCTTCTTGACCATGGAATACTGTAAGGTACTGATCACCTTGGCACTTTTTTAAGATGTTCTTTATTTTCAACTTTTTGGTTTTAATGTCCTGATTCTATTAAATTTCAAACGCTACAATTTTAACTTCTTTCCTATGTATATTACCATTACATTTAGAAAAATTGAAATATATGCCACAAAACTGTGCTTAAACTACAATATATCAGTGGCATCCAATGCTTGCTTTTGAGCGTAATGTGTTAGTTTATTCCAAAAACATTAATAAAAACTTGGCGCTACTTATGAGATATTTAGCTGAAGAAGCATCCCAGTCTCGGAAATAATTATATAACTTGAAAGACTGTTTCATTTTCGAAAAATCAGTCGTGCCAACAATTTATTGCATGTACTCTTCAGATCTCTTAATAATCAGTTTGTGTCTAATAGAACGCTTCAGAAAAACAAACAGGTTACTACTTCCACCAGAAGTTATTATTAAAAACACCAAGGACTTGGAAATAAGCTCCATGAGAAACAAATTTTACCTACAACATCTTTAGACAAAAGGTAGAAATATACATTTAAACTGACAAATGAAATAATCTACCTGTGCACAAGGAAACCTATTAATGTGAACCATGATGTTATACAAAACGGTGATACGACCGGTGGTGCTTTTCGGTAGTGAAACGTGGGTGACAACAAAGGAAAATATAAATAGACTACAGGTATGGGAAAAAAGATTTTTAGGTAGAATTTATGGAGGAATTAGAGAAAACGGTACCTAGAGAAGGAAGTCGAACGCCAAACTTAACAGTGTTGTGAGAATGCCAAACATCAAAGTTGTAGTGTAACAAAACAGGTTGGGCCATGTGTTGATAATAAAATCTAAAGAGTTAATTAAAAAATTCTACGATTTAGAACCATGCGGAAGAATCAGGAAAGGAAGACCGAAGAAAACATGGTGGGAATGTCTACAGGACGATTTAAGAGAATATAATTTAAAAGACTAGAAAACTTTAGTACAAGTTAAAGTAAAGTGGAGAAAAACAATTCAAGCCATAGACCTACAGGCCAGAAATTCTGTCATATATATATATATATATATATATATATATATATATATATATATATTTGTCCGACATCAAAGAAAATGCGCGCGAATGCGTTTGCAGGTTTGGACGAATCTAAACAAAACGGCCAACAAACTTATGCGGGAGAATTAAATTATTTATTTTTGTCCTCCCTTTTGTGGGTTTGTTGTGTTTTAGGTAATATTATGGAGTTGACAGAAGAAAAATGTTTTAAATTAATCAGTGTTTAAGAATGCAAGAAAAAACTGATGTCCCTGTTTTGCAAATTTCCAAAATAAAAAAAAGCGAAGTAAATTATTTTTTTTACTCTTCTTTGTGCGTAAAAATTTGGTTGGCACTATCTTCTTGTTTTCCGCAATTTTCTCTTCTCAATAATAAATATATATAAACTGAAAACTACTGAAAATAATTATGGGAACAGCACAAACGTTCCGTTTGTTGTTCGAATTGTGGAAATCATAAAAGATCGTTTGTCGTTCTGTTTGACTTTCGGTTCGTTGTTATGTTTGTTGCTCGGTTTGTTGTTCAGGTGTGTACGAAGCTTTACAACTTAAGCAACAATTTTTGGCGAATAAAGATTAGTTTGTGATGTAATATTAGAAACACAAATTTATATCATATCAAATTTATGACAACTTAAAACCAAGAACGTGTATGTTATTGCTAAGAAATTATTAAAGAAAAGCGCAATTGCAGTGTAAATATTTATAATTAGATATTTTCGAAAGTTTATAAGTCCTCTATTGTAATCTTAATACTTAAAAGAAAATCCTGTCCATTAGCATTATAAGGAAATGGCTTTTACTTTATGAATAAGTTTCAATAACAATAGAATATCCTTGCTTGTTTAATTTACTTCCTTTGAGTCATATTGCTCTAAGGGTTGTTACATTAGTCATTAGAAGTATGTAATAAATAAACAATTACCTACTGTTTGAGAAGGGGTAGTGTGAACCAATAAATAAAGTAAGAAATGTAAATTCCATTTTAGTTTAAAATTTCAAGTGTTGTGAAAATGCCACCTCATCTCGGTGCTGATTTGAAAGCGCGGATTGTTTCGGAATTAGCGGCGGGCCGTAGCGTGCGTGAAATTTCACGTATGTTAGATATGCCAAAAGCACCGTAGGGCATTACCGAGTAAAATGGAATCTTGAACACACTTTGGAAAGAGCCATCGGAAGTGGTAGACCTAAAGTATCTACACGTGCTCAAGATCTCGAGTTGTTTCATTACGTAACAGAACAACCATTTGCTACATACTCCAGGGCTATAGCAGATACACATTTTCCCGGATGCCGTATAACTGCACAAAAAAGATTAAAGGAGATGGGAATAAAGAAGTATAATGCTGCTGCGAAAGAAGTTCTCAGTGACGAAAATATGAGACGTCGTCTGGAATTTGCAAGGCGATATGTGAACGAACCTTTGGAATTTTGGAATCGAGTGATTTTTAGCGACGAAAAACGTTCAATAGCCGCAACGATGGACCACTAAAAGTTTTTAGAATGGAAGGAAAATAATCACATATGTCCTAAAAAACGAAGTGGTTATTTTTCTGTGAATGTGTGGGGTTGGGTTAGCGCGCGGGGTCCAGGAGTTTGTTGGGCTATCGATGGACGTCTTGATTCTGCTGCGTATTTAGATATTTTGGAAACTATTATGAAACCTTCAGTCGAAGTGTTTTATCCAGACGAAGATTATATTTTCCAACAAGTAAGTATTCTTATTTCACTATACTTTCTCCAAAAATAGTTCGGGATCTGTTGAATTAACATTTTCATAATGTATTTTTGTTGTTAAAGGACAACGCCCCTATTCATACTTCGCGGGTTGTGCGCAATTGGATACGAGAAAATAACTTGGAGCTGTTACCCTGGCCAGCAAAAAGCCCAGATTTTAACATTATCGAAAATGTTTGGGCTCGAATACTTGCTGTTATCCGAAGACAACAAAGGCCAAATTTTATACCAGTAAACCGTAATGCACTAATTGCAGCCATTGATACCGCATGGGAAACGATTAATATTAATTATATTGATACCTTGATAGCGTCAATGAGCAGACGCCTCCAAGAATGTATCAATAATAATGGAGGTCACACCCATTATTGATTTCTTATATTTATTTATATAGTAATACCTTTATTTAAAAAAAAGTTTTCATTTAATTTTAAACTATAACTTGGTATCTTAATTATAATTATGTAATAAATTCTTGTCAAAAACTAAATATATACGTTGACAATAAGAATTGCCTTAGTTTTTATTTTCACTTTTTATATTAACTACAGAAAAATGAAACGTCATAAAATATACATTTTGTAAGGACTAAATATTATGAATAGAGAGTTTAATGATTTTTTTAATAACTTACAATAATTAGTAGGTTAGATTTATTTAAAAATAAGTAATAATCAGTCAACCCAAATAACCATGTTTAGTTTTTGATTTAATTTAAAAGTTATTGCTTGTAGACGTTTTTTAAATCAAAATTATTTCTAATTTTATTTTGTAAACATTTCCTAAACAAAATTTTGATTCGATAATTAATCGAGCTATGGTGTTTAATTAGCGATACCTTCAAATATATTCTTTAAAGAAAAAATTAAGTAAGCAACGTAAATTACCTATTTTCTAAAACGTGCTTAGTGTAATGATTCATTCTACAGTCCTTCTATAAGATAACCCCTGCTGAGACTACCTGCTGTTAGAATTGTAAATGATACCCTTAAGCCCCCTTCACAATGTGCAAACTTTTGTTTACGGAAATTTTGGTGTCCAAGTTTTAAATTTCATTAGTGTACATCGTATGAATCGTGTAGGTTAGAATTTTTGTCAAATTTCTCTAGTAGGCGAATGTCATGTTAATATTTTTATTGGAAACGTTACTGAACTACAAATTAGTTATAAATTATTAAATAAAAAACAGATCACATTTTGAAAATGGTCACCTTCAGGCATTATACATGACCCTAGACGGCGGCGCACTGATTCACGTATGCGGTCAAAAATTTCAACCTACTCGAATCATGCGATGTATTTGATATGTATTTTTTTTTCTCAAAATAGTTGATACCGCATAGTAACACAAAAGACCTTATTTGTTTAAAATAAATTAAGCTATCAGAAAAGAATTTTTAAATAATGAAATATGAAACAAGAAAAAAGTTTAGAAATAATTAATTTTAGGGTTGGTTTTTTTCTCCTTCTTGGAACTATAGAGGAACACCACACAAATATTCATTTAATACTTTTTTGGTAATAAGAAATGTTCACAAATTTTAAATTTCTGTGTACTTATATTTTAGAAATTGTAATAGTTTTTCTGTTATCGCACTTATTTCGCCAATAGTGCAATATTATAATTCATAATAACATATTTATTTTAAACCACACAATGTTGCGAGTAAGACCGTCGATATTTATTAGAGCTTTTGCATTAAAATCTGTAATAACAGTATGAAATTAAACAACTGAACGTGCTATTTTTCCAAACTATCATATAGAACACCACTTCATTACAAACACACAAACACAAGTTATTTTAATTTCAATCCACAAAACGTGACATTTTATAAAAATATATTCAACAAAAAATCTAAAAATTAACCGAGTAACGGTAATCAATCACAAATCCGTGTTATTGAAAATACATTAGCCGGGTTAACTGGTTTACTCTTGCAAATAGAATATCGTTTTTACAATAAAATTGATTTTTTATGGAAATATAATATAGTGCATTAATGCCGTTACAGTAAATATTACAAAGCTGTTTTTTTTTTAATTTAGTATTGTAGAAATAATTATGGAGATTCCTTTGCTTATGAAGATGAAACGTTTTGAGGTTTCAAACTAAATATTTATCTGTCCTATGACTACAACAGGTTCAGGCTCCGGCAAGCTTCAGTGAAGAAAAGGGGGGGTTTGGGCGCCAGTAGGACAATGCCACTGCCTGATTCTCTTACTCGCTGATTAGGACCTACGCTAACCAAGCAAACTTCTACCTGCGATGAATTTAAGTCAACAAACGTCGAAGAAATAGAAACAATTTACCCCAGTAAATTTTGCTATATTTACAATCTAAATAAAATGTGGATATTTATAAAATAAAATAAAAGATTACAAGATAAACCAGTACAAGTACATGCAATAAATGTGTGGTCATAAAACAAATCAAATGGGAAATTGGGAATGATTTCGCTAGTAATAGTTCGTAACCATAAGTTATGATGCAAGATTGGGGCAAGATTTACCCTGTAAATTTCATAAATAAATTATTGTAATTAGCGGCGCGGTAAGACTAAATAAAAACGTAGTGAATTCGTAATATTCCTACGATAAAATATTAATCTTTAATTTTATATATTTCCTTTTGTTTTTGTTTTCTTTTTTTTTAATTATTGAATGTTTCCTTGCTCGAGCAAACAACACCAATAAACCAATCACTAAAACGCTCAAGTAGCGTTGGATTTTGTTTCACTTAAGACAAGAATATATTAAATTCAATACGGTGTAATCTCAATAATTATCTGTCGAACTAAAATTCATAGAAATTTCCGATATCACTGGAAATCAGCGCGTCATGAAGAAATTGTGAATGATGGTTACTAAAAAACTATTTTACATGTCAGAATAAGCGTAATAAATAATCCCAAACAAAATAAGAAAAATCTAAATAAATAACACGAAAGTGTAGATATTTACAACGCATTTACCTAATTCAAACTATTTTATGATAACAATAAATTTTCGTTAAATCTGTTCCCTTATCACACAAAGTATACGGACGAAAACAATCAAAAATAATTATAATTGGTAAGTACTCACGTTTTTAACATTAATAGAAAATTAAATTTGTATCTTATCTGAACTTTTGTAGGTTTTAGACGTATCGGCAAACTACTGAGATTAGCTATCGATGCATCATCGGGTGGAAGACACGATTCCGGTAGACGGGAAGGCCCATTTAATAGTCAACATATGACATGCCAATCAACAATTGCACGTTAGATTCGAACGGAATTTCAGCGGTAATGAAGGCACTTGACAGAGGCTAAAGTAATAAAATTAATACACGAAGGTAAAGCAAGAAGTTTCATACCTTAATTTATTTTGAATTTAATAAATTTTTGTTGTGTTCAAAATTGCACTGATCCTTATAAAAGTATGACCGACGCATCAATAAAACTACTGCAATCTCGGTCTTAAATTATATTTGATTCCTAGGAGCAACCATTATCCCAACTACTGTGGAGGATCTCAATCAACCAATAATTAATCAATTTCCTTTGATTTTCTACCCAGGTCCCTACAATTATTGCACACAACTCTTTAGAACTGTCTATTCAATCGAAAACCGAAAAGTGCTTTATCTGCGTGTATTTGCATTAGAAATTTGAACTGTGGATAACCTCCAGCGATAAATTTGAAAATTTTGCGGCTCGAAAGTGATTTAAAAGTATAAATTTTATATGCAACTATCATGTCACACAATTTGATACAGTTGCATCGACACCTACAGTAATAGGAAAATAAAATAGAAAATAAATGTAATTGAAAATATTATCAAAACGTTACAAAGAACATCAGTACAAATTAGTTAGTTATATTTTTGTAATTTTGACATAATTTATTTGATTATTAAATTATTAAAAGCAACAAATACTTTTGTGGTACAAAAAATAAATCTATTACTAAAAGTAGATATAGAAATTAATTCGGTTGAAATTGGATAAAGTCAAATTCAACTAACTTTTAAGAATCCCCAATGTAAAACGATATCACAAGCAAATTGTCAGTTTCCATTCTCTAAGATGTACGTTCTAAATTATTATTATCGATTAAGGTGTCTGAAACTTTTCATTCGTATGTACTTGTAATCTGAACTACATTATCTTGACTTCAGAAACAAAATAATTTAATGAGTACAACAGCCACTTCATTTACTCAAACTATTTTTAGAGAACTACTTTGGAGAAAAAAAATGTAAGATGTATTTATTATAATAATAATAATAAATTTATTTTCCAAAGGTACAAGTACCCAAAACATTGAAAAAATAAGCCTACATACTAACGTGTCACAAAAAATATTACATACAATATCTAATCTCATACAAGTCTCATTTTGTCACTACCAATATCATAATCCGCACAAATCGAATTAAAATTAGAACACATCATAGATATTCGACTGTAAGTCATAACATTAGTTCTTGCAAAATTGTTGTAAAATAATAAATATTACATTATTATAAACCAAATTTACGCTTATTTGATTTCTTCTTGTTTTCAAAGTAGCCATTTAAAAAAAATTGTGTTCATGTATAGGATAGTTGTATAGATTCTAAACGTTTAAGGTGAATTTAGATGTAAACGATTGCGGTAGCACCAACTCATAATATATCAATGTTGCGTTGCAAATGTAAACAATCAGAGGAATCTAGAATATAGCCTGAAATATTTTTAAATTGTCAGCGTACAAAATAGAGTATTGATAAGTATTAGAAAAAATATTGGCCCTAAATTGGAACCTTGTGGTTGACCCGACAATGGAACAAAAAAAAACTGAACAGATATTTCTGTATTCAACTTGTAAAGTACAATTGAATAAATAGGAAGTCAATGTTTTAACAAGAGATACTGATAATCTAAATGTTTTTAATTTATTAAGGAGCAAATAAAAATAAACCTGGTCAAACGCTTTACATATGTTAGTGTAGATGACATCTACTTGATTTTCGAATATAATGTTACGGAGACAAATTGAGTGAAACATCTCACATTAGTTGCAGTAGATCTTTGAGACAGGAAATCATGTTGATGGGGCGAGAAATACGGTTTGACACTTGTATTTATAGTGCTACATATGATGGATTCAAAAGCTTTAGAAAAATTGCAAATAATAGAAATTGGACGATAATTTGCTATCAGTTCAGGGTTGCTATCTTTAAACACTAGTGTTTGTTTTCAAATGGTGGAAAAGGTGTTGGTGCGTAATATCATATTAATCAATTTTTGCAATGGTAAAGCTACAACAAGATTACAGTCACGTACAAGAAAACTGGGAATTAAGTGAATTTCAGAAGTTAAGTTATTTTTTAGCTCTATGAGAGCTTTAATAACATCCATTTCAAAGATTTCATTAACAATGATTGTTGGCAAGTTATTTATTATTGGTGCTCTATAATTGAAAAAATCGGATTGGATCTACACACTTAAAAAATACTTCAACAATGGCTTCAACTGTGTTCGAACGCTGCTCATCCGGCGTGATCATCGAGCCTGGAATTCTAGTTTGTCATTTCTTATTACTGACAAAAGTCCAAAACTGCTTAGAATTGTTGCAGATGTCATTTTGTACATTGGTAATATATTTTTTTGTAGGCGGCAGATATTTCATATTCGACAGTAGAAATGAAAGTGAAATTACGTGCTTAAAGAAGTTGCTAAGTAGAGTGGAAATAAAATCCATTGCCGCACGATATATCTCATCAGAGCATATTACCAAAATAGAAAAAAATAGACGTTATTTTACATATAACTGTGACTACTTACTTCAAAAATAAATTACAATTGTATTATAAACTAAAACTAGCAATGGGATAAGTGAACACATAGTAGGTGCAGTAGAAGAAATATACAAAGAAACAAAATGCAGGATAAAAGTAAGGCAAAGTGTGGGAAAGTGTTTTAGACTGAGAAAGGGCTGACACAACAATTTTTGCTAAGCCCAACGTTATTTTTTCTTTATATAAAAGACCTAGATAAGGAACTCCGTACACATCAACTACACTCCGTACACTAGCCTATTTAGAGAAAAAATTGCAAGTAAATGTAGGATATCCAAAAATGATGTTATTTAAGAAAAAAAAAGGTAAACAGAAGGAGAAGGGAGAAGAGGAAATTAAAAAGTGGATAGATACAAGTACTTGGGATACATCAAAAGGTAGGATCACAAGGACAATGACCAGATAAGGAAATTAAGACAAAAGAATATAAAATTATAGGGTAGACATGTGGAATAGAGGAAATTGTGGTTTGAGAAGGTAGTGAAAGGTGTGATTATGTACGAGACAGAAATTTTGGAGGGAAAATGGGAAGAACTAGAAATGTTACAGGAAAGATATGAGAGATGGACGTTTGCAGAAAGAAACAGACATCTGGATGTTTAATATAAGAAAAATGAAACTGAAAAAAAATAAGAGTAGAAGCAGGAAATGACTAAAAAAATCACGCAGAAAAAGAAACAAACGCGTATTACATAAGAGGAGGTTGTACGATAAAGGAAATAAAATGGTTAAGAAGAGAAGGAAGAAAGATGGAAATAGTAATAACAATAAAAGACAAACATAATCAAAAAAAAAAAAAAGGAGGATGAGGATTAGAGAAGAAAGATGCAATATGAGATATGTAATGAAGAAAACAAAATAAATATTAGACGAAAGTCAAAGAAAGGTTAATAGTGTTATCGGGACGATTAATATATTAAAAAACCGCATTTGATGATACAAACAAGCGATTTTGCACATGTATTTAGTAAATCATAAGTGTCAATTTGAACTAAAGTTTTTCTATTTTTGTCTCTTAGGACTAGAGTTATGACGTCACAAAAATGGCGTTCACATTTATATATTAATACCGCTCTCCTGTAAAAACTATTTATCGCACAGATATGATCTTGGGGTCAAATGAAAGAAAAAATCATCTTTAGTAATTTTTTTCAAAACATATTTAGTCGTATCTTTTAGTATGGTTAGTAACTAGCGAAACACAAATTTGTATTATCTAAAGATTGTTTTGGTACCGGTAATTCTAAGTTTCGATGGAGTCATCATCATCTTCTAATTCTGTTTCTAAAAAATTTCAAAAGGTTTTAGATCAGTTTAAGACATGAAATTATTTCTATTTGAATTTATTTATACGAATAGCAGAAGTATTACAATAACATTATGTCACGGCATTCATCCTTTGCAAGCTAATGTGCAAGGTAGCATGTGTTTCCTACAGGTGCAGCGTTGTGTTGCATCCAGTACTGCAACCACACTTGTCTAGTGTTTTGTATGCAGCACACACTTTGGGTAAAAGTAACCACAGGGGTTCCCAACCATCACTATTTTTGAACCAACCCCAGTCGGATGGTAATGGAATTGCACACGGCAAAAGTGCCGCTCTACTTCAGATATGCCCAGCTTGATATGAGGCCCTTTTCATATGCTGAACCAGAGACCCTTTAGTTGGAGATATCGCACTTAATGGCTTATTTTCAGAGGCAAAAAGGTTTTTTCTGGAGTGATTGATACTAACCCAACCTTCGTCTCAATATTACTGTATAGAGTTACCGTGAATGCTTCCAGATCTGCGATTAGCTTTGTCTGGTTCTTCTTCTAATGGGCAAAATATCTTTTGAAAACATTTATTGTTTTATCTGTCTTCCATGCAGCCCAAGGAGAACTTTTTTCTTTAAAGCAAAAAATGACACTTCAAAACATCCTGCAAAAGCATGGAATCCTCGAAGAGTCATAGTTTTCTCTCTTTTTCTCTTCCTAGAACAAATGTTATGGAATAGATGCTGATGTATATACGGTGACGTCCAGATCCGTTTAGGATTCCGAGTTGTTTTAACTCATAGGGTGTCCTACGTAGAACAACCGCGATCGATTTCTCGGAAATTAAACGTCTGATCATTCTAAAAACATCGTCACATGCTAATGTCTACAGGGTCAACTCAGATAAAATATTTTCAAGATGGTGGTGCTTCCTGTTATACCGGAAGTAACTATCAACTTTGTTATTTTAAATAGAACACCCTATACATTCTTAAATTTTCAGATTCTACGACAAATTTTGAAAATTTTTGATGTATAATGTTTTATACCTAAGTTTAGCCGTTTCTGACTTATTCAAGATTTTATGTCAAAAATGACATTTGCAGGTCAACACAGAAGTATCAATTTTACCTATACGGAAACTCGTATTATTTAATTTTTGGTGACATTCACTATTACATTCACATGAACTATCACCTCCTTCCTCAATTGAAAAAAAGTTTAAAAGGTCGTACATTTTCTTCCAACAAGAAGGTAATACAAGCTGTGGAGGTCTGGTTTGCAGAGCAAGAAGAAACATTTTTTTTGAAAGGTCTAGAGACGTTGCAGGTTCGCTGTAATAAATGTGTCCAATTAAGAAGAGAATATGTTGAGTAATAAAATATTTTGACATTGAAATTTTGTTTGATTCTATAGTAGGCTAAGAATTTTTCAATATATCCTCGTACACATAAATTTTTAATAAAACAAAAAGAGATGTATTCTAACGTCAAAAACATTACTAGTATGGAGTATACCTTTCTCGGGCAGATTTTGCCGATAAAGATCAGCGCCCCGGTTTTTCCGGCATGTTCTCTTGAAGCTGAAGTCAGAATAAAGGTCCCACGCTATGTCCACACGCTTGGTCTTTAAATCCATCGCCAAACGATTAATGTATGAATGTGAGATATGCAACATAATCGCCAAAAAGTTTCATTGCGGGTTGAAGCTTTATATTGTGTACAAGAAAAAGCTCCATGGATAACTATACCGTAACAGTCTTTTGGAGCTTCCTGTGTTTCTGTTAATTTCTCCAATATATCTACCAAATGGGATTTATTTCCATAACGCATATCTCCGTTTAGCGAAATTGCAGGAGAGTACGGCTGATTTTCATGAGCAAAGAACTGATCTAAATCTAACTCACGTGCAGTGCTTACAATGAACAATAAGAATAAGTTCACATCAGACTTTAAGGTTTTAATAGTTTGGCACTTGGAAATTGGATCGTATGCGCTTTTAGATTTTTGAACAAGTCTTTCTTTAACAAACTTCTGGTAACAAACATAACAGTTTTGTTCAGCGCTTGCAAAACATAACACGCCGCTGTCCTCTATAACTGCTCGTGTGCCCAGTACGATTTGTTCGTTGCCAAGCCCGGAGGAAGGATTTTTGAATTCAAAGAAACTATCTTTCAAAGCTCTTAAATTTTCTAAGAAGGATGACTGATAGAATTTTGTTTGTTCTTGCTGTTTATCGTCAGACTTCTGTTTCCTGTTTTCTTCAAATTCTTTGATAATTCTACTGACCTCAAGACCCCAATTGTCTAACGTCTCAGGGCTGATGGCTCTTGATTAAGACTAATTGCACTACCTGTCCCTTTAACGACTGCATTATTTTGTTCATGGGGATGATCAATTCCTAGAGAGAAAAACGGTCTTTTGGTTTTCTGCAAATTTTTCTGTTAAAAAGTAGTAAAAAAATATTAAAAAAATTACGTCACAGGGTTGAAACTATGAGGTATACCCTATTTTTCAAAAACTCTGTGTAAATGTCAGGTGCTTTAATGGACAATTCCTCTAGATTCTGTAAATGAACGGTGACCCATCGTGCGTACCAAAGGGTTATCTTCTTTAGGGACTCCTTAAGTAGCTAAAAATTACATCAATTCAATGTTCTTAAAGGCGTCGGATAGATAATTTAAGGATCTATAAAATATGTTCAGTAAAAATACTAAAGAAAGCGATTGTGAAAACGAAAAATGTCTATAACCATAAAAGATACGACTGAACATGTTTTGACATAAATTATTGGGAATGATTTTTGCTTTCATTTGACTCCAAGATCATCTCTGTGCAAATATATATATGAATGTGGACGCCATTTTTGTGACGTCATAACTCTGGTCCTAAGGGACAAAAATAGAAGAACTTTGGGCCAAATCGACACTTATGACTTATGACCTACTAAACACGCGTGCAAAACTGCTTGCTTGTATCATAAAATGCTGTTTTTTTATGTACCGCTAGCACTATAAGTAGAATGTGTAGAAATGATTGGAAAAATTTTATACATCTATGAGATGAATGAGTGAATTTAAAGAAGTAGCAAATGAGGGGAAAGTTTACTAGAACAGAAAGAAGATGGTATTAAGTGAATGAAAGAGGTAGACAAGAGAAGAAAATTGTTAAAAGAAAATAAAATAATAATGACAGAGCAAATTATCATTTTGAATTAATTGTGAGTTTTATTTATGTAAGTGTCTTTTATTGTGTTGAATTCAATTGTTAAATTTAAAGATCAAATAAAATTTTGATTGAATATAAATTAAAAATTCTAACGTAACTTTAATTAACAGTGCTAAATATCAAGTTTACTTTAAAAGTCCTTTAACATGCTTAAATGGTGTTGCTATTTAAATTTCAGATTTAAAAAAGGTTTTCTGTGATTTTATAAAATTTAGAATATCTTTTTTTCGTCAACCCAAATCTTGTTTATTGTCAATACGTCATGTCAATCTCTTGAACATACTGCGTAAGATTAATGTTTATTGTATTTTTCTAAAAATTTACTTATTTATTTATCATTGAAAGCAAGTAGATTTTCCTAAAGTAGAAGTGTATTTAATAATTGTAAATATTTTATACTTTAAAATATCTGATAAATAAATACATTTGCCACAACTTTAACACCAATTGAGCATATCGTGTATATCTATTCACTTATAATAAACTATAAAGCCATTCTTAAAGCAATGTTAATCAATACTTAATTTTGTGTATAGCAAACTATTATATAGTAGGTCCTTCGGTTTCCAACAGTATGCGCCATCTACTTTTTATTATTCTATTAATTAACGTAATAACTGCGATTTAATAATCAATGCCGTGTGATAAATCGGAGGAATTAAAAGATAATTAATTTACTCAAACTAATGTGTAACTTTTTTTAATTGAGATACAGTGAAAGCTGCAAAATAATTTTATTTTAAATCTGGGAGTAATTAAGCTAATTGCGAAGTTCGTTAATGCTAAAATAAACCTTTTAAATCCTAATAAAAGTGCTTATATACGCTAGTGTAATGTTGGTCAATCTATGATCTGAAACAGTCGAAAGCTCTTTTACTAAATGTAATCACTTTAATGTTTTATTTTTCGTAATGGATTTTTTTTGCAATAACACACGGTAACACATGATCTGACCTCAAAATTTACACCTCAAACTTTTATTTAGTTTGAATATACAATAACATAATGCATGACGTTCTCAGTGTACTACAATAATTTTCAAATACGCTGCAATTTATTTCTCGAAACTTACTAGATCTTTTCACATAACTGAAAGCAAAAGAATTATTCTTTTTTTTTATAAAATTCATGATGATGTTTATTTAAAAGCATAAAGTTAATTAGCTCTGTCTTTAAACCATAAAAATAATCTTTTTTTTAAATTATTATAAGCTAGTTTCCACAATAACTGAAATACTTTTTTTTTTTTAAAACCGAGTTATTCGAATTGTTCAGAATATCTTTGACATTTTGAGTTCTCTTAGCAGAGTTGAAATTATCATAATAAATACTGTATATTATTGTCCATTTAACCACAATTGTATCTTTGTTAATAACAAAGACATAATCCTACTCAATCTTGGGACACAATGTATATAAGATACTGAAAAATTCAGAAGGTATTAAAATTATGTTGCGTTTAGATTAAATTTTAAATAAAATTTGTAACGGGATTATTTTGCAAATAATAGATTTATTTAGCAATTTTCTCCCTACAGTATAGGCCGCCGTGTTTAATTAATGCGCCTGAGTATGCATTCTTATATTGAGATGTTTTTTGGGGACTTTACTTGTTTGGAGTTGTCGGTTCCGATGTTTGTGCTCGTGTTCTTGCAGAAGTTACAATTCATTTCCGATTGACTCTCACTTCTGAAAAGGTGTACATGGAAGGTGCTGTCTAAAAATTGAACAATTAGACATGTGCTTTGTAATATCGATTAAAGTAAAATCATCCCAATTCTAATTAGGGAATAAATCTTCGATTTCGGTTCCGGTGTAAGTACCTTTCTTTTTCTTTACTTTCCTTTGTTTTAATAAAATATTTGTTCCTACATGTTCTATTAATTGCAGGCGCCTTTTCTTTCTGTCGGTTTAGTCTTTCTTTGAACGTACTCCGTTTTAATTAGTCAATGGATATTTACTGATGGTTATACTTATTACATATATATTTAATTGGTCGATGGATATTTAAGGATGGTTATACTAGCAATGATAATTATCCAATAATTATAACATATCGCAGTGGATATCATATCACCTTCAAAATTCAAAACTTAAGAAACTAATTACAAAGTAAACTATACTTAAATCGTTAATCAACTTACCTTGAAGCCATCGTCGAGTCAAGGCCAACACTCAAGATAAACCGTTTATCTAATCCTTGACGCAGCCCAGCAACTGTTATCATCGGAGTCTATTTTGGCTTTTCCTTTTTCTTCGTTGGATACTCAAATTATGATTTAGATACGAGAGCTGATATCTCTACCGATTAACTGTCGAACACTAAAGACTTCCTAGTTACACAAGCTAAGTTAATTTTTTATGCATGTCATTTACAGATTTTGTCGCGTTCTATGTATATGTATTGTGGTTGAGCGCTTAACAACGTACCTATTTGAGCACTGATAAATAACTATGTAAACTCAAAGGATCTTTCAAGTACGATTAATTATGTGCGCTTTTAATCTATTTAAATAATCAGCCACGGTCCGGTACTCGTCGTAATTGTTATTAGACACCTGTTGAACATCTATTGTTGTGTTTATGTGTTTTTCTGGGTGTTAATTGAATTCTAGTCGCTAAAAAAAATATACATATTTCTATGCACGTACGGTTTGTTTCTGTTCTACGAGTTCCTAGTAGCTCTAGATATTTCTGATACGTAATTCTAGGTGGCGCCTTATAAATTTTCCAAGCAGTGTAGAGGCCTTCTTTGCGAACGATTTTCAATCAACCTACAATCACTCCCGACCGGTAGGTCATCTAGCACTGCTATATATTTATTTTAGTTTGTTTACAAATAAACCTGTGATAAAAATAGATAGATGTCATTATTTTGCACTAATTGGGTCTATTAGCAAGGAACACAATTTTGTAAAATGTTTGCCACACTAAACGTGACACTTACAAGCGCCATTTTACTCGTGGTTGCAGTGTTTCAATATTCATTGGTGTAGTTGCTGACTTAGCTAGTAACAGGACAATCGTGATTTTTGCAGCACACTGACATTCAGATCGGCTAAAATCGTTTGCGGGTTCCGAATAAGAAGGTAAGTTAAGTTAGGGGTTAAACACTATCAGAATCAAAAAGGAGGAAAATAGTGAGCGAAAATTAAGGGTTACATCCACTTGAACAAGCAAAGCAAAAAACTTATCGTAAATTAAAACTCAATTTTCTACGTTTTACTGGATATAATGTTACGAGTGAGTACTAAATACATAAAATATTTATTTACTTAACGAGTTTGGGAAGATAAATTTCCCGCATGAGCACTCTGTTTGCCGCACGACCTTAGACAGTGCAGTATTAGTGCGAATGCGGGAAAATTTTTCTTGAAACAGTAAGGTATATTATTTTTTGTAACGAGTAACTGTAGTAAGAATTCATAAATAAAAAAACTCACAGCTACTTAGTTCTTTGTGTTTACAAAAATTTGAGTTGGTAGCACTGTCCTACCGATTGCTGGACAATTTGCTTTGCGTTGTCAACTAATACCAACCTAACAACAATTTTCCTATTCCCTCGGAAACTAAAAAACACCGCGATGCGGGAAATGGAACTTCCGTGCATTGAAAATAAGCGGAAAATTAGTAATCTTAGGCTATGAATACAAAAAGTATTTTTGTACTCGCCGCTTGGGAAATGACATTTGATATAAGCCAATCAGAAAGCTATTTTTCCCGCACCAGTTCGGGACAAATTACAAAAAACACTGCCATTCAGAGACATTGAAATAATAACATAGTAATACAAATATAATATTTAGTTGTTAAAAATCATTTTCCCAATGATTTTTGTTAATAAAAACAAGAATTAATCTTGAAAAATCTACACAAAGTTATTAAAAATGTATAGTGCCATCTATCCAGTATATACAGGGTGCTTTCCGAAAGTAATGCAATTGAATTTCCCGCGACGCTCCTATTGGTCGGAGTGGGATCAGACTACTTGGAGTAGGTGGTGGGGATCCTTAGCTTTGCCGCAAAACCGGTCTCAGTGCTTTCCAAACTGAGGAAGTGGCAGGACGTCAGTTATTGTGAACCTCTGCGCGCCGACCGTGTCACGGAAAAAATAGAATCGACGATCGAGCAACGTTACGCGATTAAGTTTTGTGCTAAACTGAATAAATCTCTTGAGGAGACTTTGAAATTGATTCCTAAGGCGTACGAAAACTCTGCTCTGCCGGGAAGAGCTTCACGACGAACAACGCTCTGGGCGGCCGTCAACTAGCAAAACCGACAACAATGTGGCTCGTGTTCCACAATTGATAGACTTTGACCGTCGATTGAGTATCAAGATAGTTGCCAATGAAATAAACTTGTCATCTACTGTTGTGTTTCGCATTGTTACTGAAGATTTAGAGATGCGAAAAGTGTGTGCCAAGCATGTGCTCAAGATTTTGTTAAACGATCAAAAAACCAACCAAATGGAAATTTCAAGTGAACTTTTGCAAC
Organism: Abscondita cerata; assembly: GCA_030710515.1. Lineage (NCBI taxonomy): Eukaryota > Metazoa > Arthropoda > Insecta > Coleoptera > Lampyridae > Abscondita > Abscondita cerata. Next base: position 243,922 of record JALBCR010000959.1, read on the forward strand.
GTGTTGAAATTGAACCTGATTATTTGAACAACGTCATCAATGGTGATGAAACTTGGGTTTTCTAATACGACCCAGAAACAAAACGCCAAAGCTCTGAGCGGTACACCGACCAGTCCCCCAAGCCCAAAAAGGCAACAATGAGCAAATCAAAAGTGAAAACAATGCTCATTGTCTTTTTCGACAGCAAAGGAGTGGTCCATAAGGAGTTTCTTCTACAAGGACAGACAGTTAACGCTGTCTACTACGTGGATGTGCGGGAAATACTCCGAAAAAGGGTCGTCAGGACGCGAAAAAACTCTGCTACTTCGCAACTTCATCACGACAACGCACCTTGCCACAACGCGCTACGAGTCCGCGAGTTCCTGGCCAAACACAAAGTGCCAACGCTGCCCCACCCCTCCAATAGTCCTGACGTCGCCCCAGCAAACTTTTTTTTTGTTTCCTTGAATTAAGGAACCCGTGTTTCGTCCATAGAAGAGATCCAATCAACCGTGACGAAGTCCTTGCGAGAGGTCCCCGAAAACGCCTTCCAGGGTGCGTACCGATCATGGCAGTGTTGCTGGAAAAAATGTGTAGAGACCCAAGGACAGTAGTTTGCAGAATTTTAAGAGTGTGTGCAAATTTGTTCAATACATTACTTTAAAAAAAATAATTGCATTACTTTCGGAACGCACGTTGTATATTAGTACAACTTAAAACGTCAACTCATAGCACTCTACTAACTATACTTAAATTTGACATTATTGTAAAATGGTTGCTAACAATTATTAACAAAACTATAAAAAGTAGGCGTTTGTCCCCGGTGTTCTGTTAGTGAAAACGGTAAAATTGCAAATGGAATAAGATAACTGTATAAAAGGTAATTGATGGAATTTTATTGGGTTACAACTGTGTGTACAGGAAAAAACTAACGTCTTTTTAGTTACTATCATAGTTACACACTTTGTAATATGAACAAAATAAGATGCCCGGGAAGTTGGCAACACGTTGAAAACTAGAATTGTAAAATTTATGCCTGCTTCTGTTGTTACATTCCTGCTTTATCCTGTTTCAAACCTTAGGTCAGCAGCACCTATAGTTCCTGAGATAATTCAAAGAAAATTTTGTTGCTGACTTCACACTCTGCAACAGTTGCTAAGCAGGAATTGCGAAATTTATTCCTGCCCGTGTCGTTATATTTCTGCTTCATCCTGCTATAACATAAAAGTTTGTTATAATTGTTTTTTTCTTAACTACGTCAATAATGGGATAAATCTCGAATAACCTTGTTCAGTTCTAAAGGAATTGCGACGAACTTGGCATCGGAATTTTTACGAAAGGTTTTTATTAACTATCTTTTGCCCACCCTTTCAAGTGAAACCACTTTCCCCACGAAATAATTTTTATGATCTAAGAATTTTGAAACACAACCAAGCAGATCATCTCTGATACTAAAGTTGTATTATTGCGGAATCGGTAGATTGAGCCTAATTGGTTATGACAAATATTCCATTAAAAAAGGATCAGATAATTAAATATTGGAAAAATCTGAAACACGATAACTGGGCATAACTTAAAAACTGGAGTAATGTTAACGTCACAGAATAAAGAGTTTTTTTTAACGTATTAAGTTACATTTTGAATCCATACAACAGGTGGAATTAGTTATTCCAGAAACAACAATATTAGCGTTATAGATTCGTAAGTTAATATTTTTATTTCAAGTACGACTGCAAACTTGAGTCAAGGTAAATTAAAATAAAGTGTTTCACGTAGTCAGAATAAAAAAAAATTAGCAGACGCTCTAGGCAATAAAATATAAGTTGCACTTTACAGATCATTTGGCTGCACTTGTTAACCGACAACAGAAGAAGGTAAAGCATGTAACAAAGAGTGGTACCTTTTCTTGCATGAACAACAAGTATACAACGACGCTTTTTTAGTTCTTTCGTTTTGAGTATTGTTTCTTAAGGAAACAATTTTAAAAAGGTATCACCAAAGTTTTAAACATATATAAATTTTTGCAAAGTTCATTTAGAGATCTGTTCACAATAAAATAATAATTGTTTTTTGTGCAATAGTAACCTATGATTTGACAGGTAAGCTATCAAAAAAATATCAGTCATTTGTAAGAAGAACCGTTGAAGTGAAGAGGAGATACTCGAATTATTTTTAGAGTTTCTCTCTTTGGATCCATGTCCAGTGCAGTAAATGATATGGGTAAATTTAATTTCAAAAAACTGCTTATTAGTCTTTTAGAAATTTTAAGGCTGTAACTTTGAGTTTCGATTGAGTAATACTAGCTTTCTGTTTTCTATCTATTCTTGTTTTCGTAAAGATCTGATTGAAATTTTAAATTATTCCTAATTATTTGTAAGAGTTAATGTTGATACAGTTTGATGTTGTTGAAAATTTATTTTTAAAGATATTTGTAGTTATTTCAAAGCACCACCCGATAGCTACTGTCGGTGAGGTGTCGCGAACGATTTTAGCCTTACAGTTGTAGTTATCAGCACTAAGCAGTAGGCACTTAACACACAAAGAAACATACTGATAACAAAAGAAACATATAACTTGACAATATTGAGCTTGTTTTTACAACTTGTATCACAGACAAAAATACATAACATATAAAATTATTGCAAGAACAATAAGACAATTAGCAAATAAATTACGTGAACATTACAATTATCTACAATTATTTGACAGCATTTTTGCGGTTTTTCGCAACACATAGGAAGTACTACGGCTAACTCGACGGCCAACAAAGAAATTAAACAACACACATTTCGATAGTAAGTTTCTTGATTATTCTAATGTGAATCTAATTTTAAACAAATTACTTTGACTTCTTTAATTATAGCTACTAAATCGTAAAAGTGATTTAAACTAATATCGAAATATGACCACAATCATAAGTGAAACCGTTTTTTCGAGAGGTCTCGCTATTGCAAAGATTACCAAAAAATGCCTAATTATCAATTTGTGGCAAATTAAACTCATCGGTTTCTAAAACACATGTAACTACAATCATTGAAGTTTCAAAATTATACGCATAAAATATGAATTAAAATGAAGTTACTTGGCTGTGAAATTGTTGCATTTAAAGTGGGAAAACGTCAGGTGATTTAAATAAATTACCAATTGGTACGGATACAGCAAGAACGAAAGTTGATTGATTGATTACTGGTTAAAACGGTTACGACGTGATAAAATACAGCCATTCCTTTGTAGAGAAATCATGATAACTCCTGCTTCGTAGAACAAAGGGTTGAGATAGGTAACACAACAGCACGAGTAAAGAATTAAACTCCCACTCAGTGACTAGTTTTGCTTCTTGTTATTCATAGGTTGGTCCCTCCGTTTAGGTTGAAATTCTATAAACGATACCAAAATGACTCTTGCGTAGATAAAGAAAACTTGATTGACTTACGGCATTGGGCAGTTTGCATAATACAAATGTACATAAGTGAAATGTGTGTTTTACGACATCTAGTGTAATAGAGACACGTATAAATAGTACAAACTTAGTAAGTGCCAACAACACGACACGTGTCCATGTTAACACGAGATGTCGAAAGACACACATTTTACTTATAGTACAAACTTGGTTAATACAAATGTACTTATTACAACTTGTAAATAATGAAGGGACTCATCAAACTACAAGTAATTAAATAGTTCGAGGGTTTTATTTAATAAAAGAAAGTACTTCACAATGATATGTAAATATTTTCTTCTATAAGTTTTATTTAAATGATTTGTTCTTTTTTGAAGAGGGTCACCCAAAAATGACTTACTGGTTTTCTAGTACCCGTCTTCAAAGAAGAACAAATTATTTAAATAAAAAGTACTTATCTTTTAGCAATAATAAGGACCAAGTATACCACCGTCCGTCGAAATCACTAACGACAAACAATGCGTAAATAGAAATAATGAATTATACGTAAAAAGGAAGTCGATTTCTACGCCATCTATCGAAATTAAAGAAACGAACGTTTTAAGGAACTAATTCTACGTAATCTATCTATCAAACTCCGAATTCAACAAAAGGTTGTCTAACCACCAGAGATAAAATAGCACGTAAACGAGATTCATTTACTCAAATATTCGTAAACGATACAAAACAAAACCGTTACAATGTTTTTGTCTAGGACGGTGCTATAACATTTAATTTATTTATTCGTATGGTACATTATTTTTATTATTGTATTGTAATGCAAGGGTTATGTATTCAGGGTGAGTTTTTAAGACGGGATAGCTTGACTACTTATATGTTTTTAAAGATATCAAAATTATTCAAAAAGCGTCGTAAATAGTACAGTTGAGCGGAGTTTTTAAAAATATTTTTTGTTATATACAGGGTGTATCGTTTATAGAGGGTGGTTCTGAACTAATTTTTTTTTAAATATGTATACAGGGTGTCCCACCGGGAACGCCATCGATAGATTATAGGAAAACTGTAGATGGGAATAATTTGAAAATTTGGTAGTATACTAACATCAACGGGGGCAGTTCCGTTAAGATATTTTTAAGATGGTGGTACTTCCGGTTATACCGGAAGTAGGTGTGAACTTGCTTATTTTAAATAGATCACTCTATATATTACTCTATTTTTGGATTTTGCACAAAATTCTAGACACATTTTGTGTATAATGTCCTATACCTTAGTCTAAATGTTTACAACTTATTTTAAATTTTTAAGTCAAAAATGACGTTTTCAGGCCTAAACAAAATTATAAAATTTTCCTATACTAATGTCTTTATAATTTAATTGGAATGGGTTTTCTTGTAGCAGGGGACTTATTTTAGTGGGCTACGTCGATATTTTGATAATAAAATAATACAGGGTGACCAAAAAAAAGGATTAAAATTAAAATCAAGAACACGTCAAAAGTCATTTTTTTTAAATGCAAACACCATGTTTTTATAATTTTATCTTATTTAGCATTTAAAATAAGGTTGACTTGTCTATTCAAAAAATTAATGGTTTTCGGAATATTGGCAATTTAACTTTTTTTTCTTTGCACAATGTATTCTTTTAGTATGAATGGTTATTCCTAGTTGGCCATGATGGCGTTAGAAAATAATTATCTGTCAAGGATATGTCAAACTGTTAAAAGTTTTTAATAATCATGACGGGACGCTTAAATTATACAAACGAAGATTACTTAAATTTATTTATTATTTATGGACAATGAAATAAAGTTATATCAAGAACATGTGTTACATTTGCAGCAAGATACCCGCAAAAACAGAAACCATCACGAAAAGCCCTCAACCGAATAATAGAAAACTTCAAAATCTTTGGACCCGTTAATTCAAATGTACAGACAAATAACCTAATTATTTGATTTACAAGAAAGAACAATTAATTAGAGACCAAAGTTTAAAAAACAATTATTTTATTAAATGTTCAAATTGACGTCCTTGAACTTCTAGACATTTTTCGCATCTGAGTAGCCAATTTTTATGAGTCGCCTTACTTGTTGCATCACGTGTTAAATTTTGTAACTCAGTCCTAACTTGCTGCATGCAGTCTTCTTTGGTGGTTAACGGGGTGTTAGAAACTCGATTTTTAATTGTACCCCAAATAAAAAAATCGAGCACTGAGATATCTGGGGACCGTGGTGGCCAAAGGAAGGGTCCATTGTTTGCTATCCATTGATCATAAAAGACGCTTTGTAAAAAATTGTTGATTAATAGGCTACTATGTGGAGGTGCGCCGTCATGTTGATAGAATAGATGTCTACGATCAGCCAAAAGTAAATTAACTAAATAATTGTTTTGAAAATTGTGCAGGATGTTCAGATAGCCTTCGCCTATTTAATAAATTAATAAATCAAATATTTTAAATGATTTTAAAAAAAGGTTAACTTACCTTTTATATTTTCTTGATAAAAATGTAATGCCACGATTCCATCATTTCTTACTGCAGCATAAACATTAAATTGCCAAGATTCTTAAAAATTTCGCTCTCTAATAACGTGGACATTTGATTCACTACAATAATGCCGATTAAAAATGCCGTTTTTTGTAAATTTGGCTTCGTCTGTCCAAATGATGTTATCAAGAAAAAATTCGTTTTCTTGGTTAAAATAAATTCGCTGAAATCTAATCTCCTTAAAAAATCAGTCTCTTTCAGATGGTAAACCATGGAAAATGCACACGGATGAAATTTATGTTTGCGTAATATTATTTGAAATGACGATTTACGTAATCCAGATTTCAATGCAGCTTGTCTTACAGATATTGTTGGATGTGCAGTAAAATATCCCAAAACAGCGATTTCAACATTTTCATCATTAACGACAGGTTTATTTCTCATTTGGTTTAACGGATCCAAAGTTTTTGAAGTTTTTTATTATTTGTTTAAGAGCTTTTGGTGATGGTTTATGTTTTTGCGGATATCTTGCATTGTCCATAAATAATAAATAAATTTAAGTAATCTTCGTTTGTATAATTTAAGCGTCCCGGCATGATTATTGAAAATTTTTAACAGTTTGACATATCCTTGACAGATTATTGTTTTCTAACATTATCATGGCCAACTAAGAATAACCATTCATATTAAATGAAATACAATAGCATTTGTGCAACAAAAAAAGTTAAATTGCCAATATTTTGAAAACTATAAATTTTTGAACAAATAACTTTGTATTAATTTTACCTTATTTTTGATGCTAAATAAGATAAAATTATAAAAACAGGGTGCTTGCATTAAAAAAAAAGACTTTTGACGTGTTCTTGAATTTAATTTTAATCTTTTTTTTTTGATCACCCTGTATTAACTTGTTATCAAAATATTGACATACTCCACTAAAATAGGTCCCCTGCTACAAGGAAACCCATTCCAATTAAATAATAAAGGCACTAATATAGGAAAATTTTATAATTTTGTTTAGGCTCGAAAACGTCATTTTTGACATAAAATTCAAAATAAGTTCAAAACAGTTAGACTTAGGTATAGAAGATTATACACAAAATGTGTCTAGTATTTTGTGCAAAATTCAAAAATGAAATAATATATAAGGTGTTACATTTAAAATAAGCAAGTTGAAACATACTTCCGGTATAGCCGGAAGTGCCACCATCTTGAAAATATTTTAACGAAACTGCCCCCGTCGATGTTAGTATACTACCAAATTTTCAAATTTTTCCCATCCACAGTTTTCCTATAATATATCGATGGCGTTCCCGGTGGGACAACCTGTATATTTTTAGATATTTAGATAAATAATAATATAAGATTTTCAAATATGTTTTATTTTTAACATTTAGTTAAGTCGTTTAAAAGTTATTTTGTTATCTTTATAAAATAGGTTTGCAGGAACTTCTTTAAGAAGTCATAAAAACTTGCCTTTTATTGTATCATATTGATATTTGGCAAATTATTGGACAATACTTAAAAGTAAGTTGTTATTATAAAAACACCCATTTATGAAAAAAGGTTACGCTACTGTGATTTTTTAACTTTGTTACATTTTAATCATCCATAACTTTAAAAATTTAATTTGCACGCTCTGTATATTATTATTAAATCGTATTCACTATTTCATTTTATAACTTTTTTATAATACATATTGTATACTAAAAATTGCTATATTAAAAACATAGGAGTAATCAAGCTATCCCGTCTTAAAAACTCACCGGTGGTAACAAAACGGTGCAATAGTGCATTAGTTTGTCTTGGCAAAGTATTTGCTTCAAGATTTAGGAAAACCGGTAAATATTAAATATTACCTTGTGTAAACATGACTATTTGTTTTGTAAAGTGTCACAATATAATTTAATGACTACTAAAGTTTTAATACCTTAGCTGGGTTGTTCGATAAATTTAAGTTCAATTTAGATGTAAAATTACATAATTCTAATAGAACTGCAACTAATTCTGCAAAATTTAAAAAAAAACCTTTTTTTCTAAATGCCACTTTTGGTTGATTGATTTTCGTTAAAATCTAATTTGTATACTGACTCCTTTAAAAAAAGGAATGAATAAGATGGATGATAAGGAGTTCATTTCATCCTTAAAATTGTGTTCTGTATTCGTTTGAGTATGCATGAAAGTAAATACCTAATTTTGTTAGTAAAATCTTAAGCTTTAATAATAAAGTTTTCAAGACTTTTAAAAAACTGCAGAACAAAATTGTGACACTTAGTTAAGTTTACTGATGATACCATAGAACCAAAAACGTAATGTATTTTTTAAATTAATGTGAAGCGTTTGAATATACACAAAAAAATCGAAATTTCATAAATAATACATTAAAAATTTTATTTTAATAATTGAATATGGTAATGCGGCTTGAGTTTGTAATTTACCAAATTCGAAACCGTAGTTTAGTATCAAATAATCCGTAGAGAATATATTGTTGAGCATGCAAAACACTTTCGAAATTTAGACTTAAATTCTACCCCAAAGTAATTGAAATAAATTGTTCTTTTCTATACGGCAATAAAATATAAAAACATTATTTTTGTAATTATAACTTCTTAGAAAAGTTAATATTAACGATACACATGGATAAATATCATTTATTTTAATGTAATTTAAAAGTCCTATTTCAATAGTTTGTTTTCTTAAAGTGAAAAGGATGCATTTAAACTTCGACGCTCGAATTTATTACCTGCAATTATCAGCTTGTAATAAAATTTAGATGTATACGTTAAGTTTAGTTTGTAATAATCTAAGTTATATATTCAAGATCAAAAAGGTGTTCTGGTAAACTTTGAAGAATAAATATCTTGCGAAACGTTTGGAATTCGGCCAAAATGTATGGAACGATATCGTTTCTTCATTAGTGCGAGATCCGTTTTAACCTGTTTTTCATTAACAAAACACTCATAAAAACAATAAATCAATAGATTACAAAAAATTAATATATGGCTTTCATTATGATACGTAGAAAATTATTCGTATCATTTAGAAAATTTCTTAAAACGAAAACAAAAACTGCAAACAACTTTGTCTAATCCTAATTTTTAAAATCTTAGTAATGTAACATGTAATAATGTGACATGTTATAAATACTTAGTTTACATAAATAGTACGTAAGTTAGAGTAGTTTTATCTTTTCTTTGAAATAAATATTTATATTGAGCTTATATCTCTTAGAAGTGCGGTAACTTTTAATTCAATATTGTTAATAAAATTTAAAGTTTTTTTTAACTCAAAATATGTATAAATTATTATTCATTTTACATGAATAAACTTCATTTATTTGTCATCATATTAATAAAAGATTTATTGAAATGAATATTAGTAAAAACGGAAATGTTTATTTAAAGTATTTTAAAAAGCATCAAGATGAACAAGAAAGTACAAGTACATCAATACATTTTTATCTAGATGTAATATTTCATAAATAAAACATCTACGTTTTCTCAAAATTTGTGGTGTTTAATGCCAGTTTTTTCCAGTGTTTTGAAAAAACATGTTATTGTGTGAAAATAATATATTGTTGTACGTATTTTGTAGCACGCATGAGCTTCAAAGAAATAAGTGCGACAAATTGTCTTGTAAAACAAATATAACATACTATTTTTTTTATTTTGCTTCAATTATTTTTTACTACTTCTATCTGGGCAAAAAAATTGCTGTGCATGGAAATTTAATTTTTACGGTTGGCAATACTAACTGAAATTTTTTCAAAGTCATGCGGCTAAAATTTTTGTATTGAATTGGTTAAAATTAATTATAAATAACTATTTAAATTAAATTTATGGATGCAAATGACTTTTCGTGTACCCCGCCAGAACTAAAAGAAGTAGCGATAAGTGCTATTGACCACTTACTATCGGAAAAATTTAAAACTAAATATATCAAAAAATATAAAGATTTTTCTAAATGGTGTGAGGAAAATAAAGTCGAGATTAATTATTAATTATTAATTTCGAGATTATGGGCATCGACAATGTGGTAGAGTTATTTGATGCTGAAGACTTGTCTTTCTATTTACAAAAACATTGACATTTCAAAAAACTTAAGATTAATAGCATTTTTAAAACAGCAGAATCAAAACTATTATCCCAAAAAATCATGCATTCTTGAGCCTAAAGAAATTAACCGATTCATTAATGAAGCTGATGACAATATTTTCTTCACCATAGAGGTATATTTCAGTTTATAAAATTTTGTTTGTTAATACAGATTCATATAATTTTAGGTCATATTAATTATAGGCTATTGTAGGGCTTGCAGAAAGAAGAAATGAACCCACATGTCAATCAACGATGTACAATTAAAAGTAGACATAATCGTAGTAACTGTACCTAAAACAAAAACAAATATAACCAGAGTATTTCTAATCACAGAAGTACCTTGGATTAATATCATTAAAAAATACAATAAACTGCGACCTTCCCATGCTTCCAATAACAGATTTTTGTAAAATTATCGTTCAGGTAAATGCACGACATCTCCCATAGGGATCAATAAAATAGGAGAAATTCTTAAGAATGTCGAAACATACAGGACACTGCTTTCGCCGTTTATCGGCATCACATATGGCAAATCAATTATCGTGACTTACTCACAATAAAGAACCATGGAGGCTGGAAATCTTCAGCTGTAGCTGAGGGATATGTGGATGCTTCTTTAAAGAAGAAAATTGACATTGACAACATGTTTTCAACACGAGACAAATCTGAAGTTTCTACGTCTACTGGGTGTACATCCATACACACGGATCAATATGATAGTGTAGTGCTTTCTCCAAAATCAAATTCTAAATACAGTAACAAAATTGAAGTGGAAACAGTCGATGAAGCGGGTGTTAACAAACAACAAAATATTCTTGTGTCCGATCAATCACTTCAAAATATACAGTCACTGCCATATAAGTGAAAAATAAATAGGATGCGTGCAAAAATATGGAATTTATTATAAAAAGTCACAAATTTATGGATAAGTGCATTCATAGTTGTTTGAATAAATTAGGTTAGGATATTGAATTTTTTTAACTTTTGTTTTTTGCTTGTTACTAAGGCGTGTTAAGTTTTTCTGTTCTTGTTCTTTGTTAAGTTTACCTGTTTTTTGTTTGTTGTCAAGTTTATAACTACCACTAGCATAAAAAATATAATTTTCGTAAATATTGTTCATTCATTAAAATAAAACATACTCACTCTAAAATTATCCCGGCATAATTTTCCTTGAAGAAAGAATTAAAGTAAATAATTAATTCCTTAAAAATTTACATGTGTTTCACAAATGACATAAACAACTAACATTACAGTAATAGAGATCAGTAAACAATACATTTTCAACCATTACCAATCTCAAAAAAAGAAATTACCATAAATAATAACGCTAGTGTAAATTTTGTGTAACTACTTTTTTGCAAAACAGTGTCACATAATCGTCATTGTATACGCGAAATAGAAAAACTTTATTTGTAGAACATAATTAGTAGACGATGAATTTGCAAAGCAATCATTGAAAGGACAAACATGCTCACAGATCTATTTTGATAAACTAAGAAATGCCAACAGTTAGTCACGATAATTGAATGTTAATTTGCAATATCGTAATCACAGAGATAACTTCAAATGCAAAACACTAGTACCGATATAAAAGCCACGTATGTGTGTGCAGTAGCATTCACGCACAAAAGAGTTGCTGATGTTAATTTTGTTTTTATTATGAGCTCATCAGAAGTGTATACTTAAGTGCGCTATACAACTGTACAAGAAGACAGTTGGTTTTTTAAACTCTCGTGGAGCAGTGAACATAAGTCAAATGTATGTCCAACGACATTGCAAATTATTATTCAAAAACGTTACAGTTAACTGTTGGTATTTCTTAGTTTATACTATTATTTACGTGTTCTATGTACACGAAATGTCGCATCTATTTTGATGTAAGTTTGAAATTACGACTATCTTACCCTCCAGGTCTGATTAAAATCTTATCTAAACATATGCAATTAGTGTATATTGACATTATTATTATTGTTTATAATATACTAGCTGTCTCGGCGCGCTTTGCTAAGCAAAATAAAAGGATTGTTAGCAGTTATCTGTTAGATATTCTGAATTTTTGACTTTATTTTTTTTAATAAGTGAGAAAACACTTAAAAACCAAAGAAATCAAAATAATTACAATTGATTTTGTGACTTTCTTGTTAAAAAAACATCACTGATTTTAAAAAATCATATCTCCGAAAGTACGCGTCCGATCGCAAAATTTTTTTTTGTTGAAAGGTACCTCTTTGGCTACCTTTGTTCTATACATTTTGATCTCTTCAGAAACATGCACACTTACTGTGCGACGAAAAAAAGCTAAAAAGTGATTTTGCGGTTTTCCACGGAAACCGCGAGGAGAATCGTGAAAATCAAACGTTATCGACCTAAAGAAGTGAGTAAAAATTTAATTCCAATCGGACTAACGGTTTAGGAGGAGTTTGAGCACAAATAAACAAACAGACACACACACACATACACACACATTCATTACATATATTACAAAAATAAATTATAAACATTTTCTACAGTTAGAAGGGCCTTCAATAGGAGTTGAAAACAAAAACTACTGTTGCTTTTTTACGCCAACGTTTTGCCTACTTTAGTGTGAGCTTCTTCAGGGCATTTCAGGTAAAGTGTGTTTTTATGATTGTATTGGAACTAACTTGCATGTATTTATAAACCATAATTGACATTAATTAAAATTTAATAAATACACAAAATTCACTTGGAAGGTACATATAGTAAAATGAGCAACATGTAAATATAAAACACAAACTAACACTTGTTACGCGAATCGTTTTCGTAAAAAGGACCAGTTGTTTTTGTTTTCAACTCCCATTAAAGGCTCTTCTGACTGTAGAAGATTTTTATAATTTATTAATAAAATAAAGGAGGAATTATTTACTAACATAGATTACAACACTCCAACTATTAAATACATCATCTAAAAAAATGTTACCCTTGGAGAAAGTTTAAAAAAGTTTAATAAAATAAATAGAATATTATTTATCATTTATTGCAATGTTTCAACCCTTAGAAACCACTTGATGAAATGCAGAGAAAAAGGTTTTTACTAGTTTTAATAATAATAATACAATTTATTGACAGATGATTATAATACAACAAACATATCTAAAATTAAAACAACAACCTGTTCAACAGTGCCTGGTCAAATCAACTGCCTAAACAACTGCCTAAGCAACTGCTTTGGATTTCTTTCAAGCCTCAAATATAATTAACGCTTCTGAAAACATAAAAAAAAGAAGAATCATTATATATATAGTGCCGAGTGTCCGCCGGGAAACTATACGACTCTGTTTGTTTATAATTTTTGATTAAATGAAAGAGAATGGATCTTATATTGATAAATGTTTTATTTAATGTCGGCAATTATGTATGGAATACAATATCAGATAAATGTCCGCCTCTGTTAGCCTCATAAGTGGGAGTCTTTTTGAGCACATTTTTCATTACATTCTCACACATTTCACGCGGTGTTTCATTAATTTCATCACAAATATTTTGTTTGAATTGCTCCAGCGTTTCTGGTTTGTTTGCATAAACCTTGATTTTTAGATATCTCTACAAAAAAAAAGTCCGGAGCAGTCAAATCAGGCGACCGTAGAGGCAAATCAACATCACCATCTCTTGAAATAACTTGAGGTGTTATAATAATTCCATTGTAATCCTGGCTGTATGCGATGTGGCTCCGTCTTGTTGATACCACATGTTAATTAAGCCTAAAGCATGCAGTTGTGGCGTTAAAAAATTTTCAATTATATCAGGATATTGCTACATATTGACAGTTACCGTTACGCCGTTTGCAGTTTCAAAGAAGTAAGCTCCAATGATTCCTCCTGACCAAATTGCACACCAGACTGTCATTTTTAATTGATGCAAAGGTGATTAATGGAAAATTTGAAGGTTTTCCATTGCCCAGAACCGACTATTCTGTTTATTCACATATCCATTCAAATGAAAATGTGCATCGTCACTCATTATAATTTTTTCATGAAAATCGGGGTTGTCGTGGGCAAGCTGTAACATCCTATTGGTATATGTAAGGCGGCGTAAATGGTCTTCTGGAAGAAGCTCTTGTGTCAACTAAATCTTAAATGAAAACAAATGCAAATCCTTGTGCAAAATTGTGGCCAAAGTTGTTCTTTGAAGACCAAGCTCCAGAGCACGGCGTCGAATTGAGGATAATGGATTGTTTTGAACACTTTCTTGAGCAGCAGTAATGTTTTCAGACGATCTTGCAATACGTTGTGGTCTATGATTGAGCCTATCAGCTACAGTCTCTCTTTCTTCGAAATTATTTACTACACGATAAATAGTGCGTTTTGTTGGCACGTTGTTTCTCCCAAAAATTTCACGTAACTTTCTCATCGTCACAGTAATCGATGATTGATTTTGATAAAATGTTTTAACGATTAAAACACGTTGGTTTACCGAATATTTTTCCATAATAAATTTGCCACGTCTCTCCTTGACGACTGCCAAATATGAACTGTCAAGACTAATGTTTACCAAAATGGCGGCAAAACAAAGTAGTATACCTTCCCGGTATAAGTGTTTTAGACAGCATTTCCTCACCGTTATTTGCATAATGCGTAACTCCAGAGTAACCCCAAAATGAGATTTTTGCGCCATCTGTTACAAAATAAATTAACAGCCATTGTAGCAAAGTGCTCAAGTCGACAAAAAATTATGTGATAATTTGAAACAGATTTTGAAAAGATCGTAACTTCATCCCGCCTTTTTCGGAAGTCGAACAATGCGCAACACCTTTTTATTATATATATTTTATATTATTATATTATATATTTATTTTATCTTGTAGTAAAGGGGTTTGTGATCATTGTATCACTAAGGTAAAGCAATCAATCCGTCATTCAAGTTTTTAATTATGGTTACTGTTTGGTTTTTTACTTCTGACTGAATAATAGTGACTAAAGTATTTATTGAGATAAGCAATTTGCTCTAAGAATTTTGTGCTCTCAAAAATACAAAGTGTGACATATCGTTGAATTCAGTATCAAGGAGAGAATTAAATATGGTAAAAAATACTTTTTCGTGTATTTAAAAAATAAAAGTTGATGAGGGTTGCTAACAAACGAAACGTTGTATCAAAAATTGGATAAAACCATTAAGTAGAGCTAGAAAAGTGGCAATAAAAATGTGTTGTTCTTTTCTTGATATCTCTTCAAATAAGGTCAGAAAAAATAAAAACGAAAATAAGAAAACTTAATTTTTTTCAAATATCTCAAAGACTAAAAGAGATACCCGAGTTCTTCAAAGACTATAAATACATCCCCTCAAATGCGCAACTTTTGTTCCATTTAACCAACCTTTCATCTCTTACCGTTTCCGAGATTCCCGTAGTGGGCATCCTTACCTTGGACTCGTTGTATAGTGATTAACGGTACAGAAAAACCAAACAATGACCTTACTATGTATTAATTAATGTTTTAGTTTAACAAAATCATGTATGATAAGCTGATTAAACTTTTATTAAAAAAAACAATATTAGAAAGTTACATTGAAGACTCCACATGAAATAAATTGGTTATAGGAATGAAGAAAATTTATGGAGTACCTTCTATTTTTAGAGAAGAAAACACAATTTCTGAAAATTCATCGGAATCTGTGTCAGACGTTACGATTTTTAATGTCGAAAAAAAATTCCCATCAATGACAGAAAAGTTAAAATTACAAATAGAAATATGTGTGTTACCCTAAATAATGTTAATGTTAATAAGTAATTAATCAATAAGTTTTAATTGATTTACATTAGGTAATCTTTTATTTTCACTTATATGGTAGTTTATTTCACTAGTGCAATTAATTAACTTTATTCCACTAGTGTACAAGTGGATAAAAGTCGTTTAAAATGTGATTGTCGATAAGAAATTAAATCTTGAATTCAGTTACCAAAGTAAAAACCTTACATTTTTAAAGATGTTATGTTTCTAATGTGTTTTAGTTCAAACGTCTTAAAAACCAATTGCGTCGCGCCTTATAAAATTGGTAGTGTTTTCAAGAAGCTCACACATTGCGGTTCTGTCAAATAATCTCCTAACTATGACTTAAGGTATGACGTAATATATTGAATTTACAACAAAATACTATACTGTATTGTTTACCTATTATCGGAAATCAATGTCTAATGTTTTTGGTGATTAAATTAACTTTGTGGTGCAAATACTACTCGTAGTAAATATTAGTACACGAACTTTTAAGTGTCGTTTCTTTAGAATGTTTGTATTGAATGTTTACATATTAGAATAATATAGTTATCATTAAATAGTAAAATTCAAATTAGTAGAAGTGTCATGCATTAGTTCCTTTCTTTTGTGCATAATGATTAATCATTGCCGTAAATTGCTTTTGTGTTTACTTATATTACAAAGTACTTTATAATATTACAATGTTTTGAGATGATTTATTACTTTTGTTTTTATAATTTGTGTTATTAATTATGTCTTAAACACGAACTACTATAATGTGTTGCAAATAATACATAAAAATTCATGTTTTTATGAAGATTCACAGTTAAATATTTATTAGATGTTTCATTTATTTGTTACAGTAATCAATCAGCGGTTCAAATGTCTTCAAAACTAATATTGATTGATAGTTATATATTTTTTTTTTGCTGAATATAAACAAACGAATTTAATTATTGGGTATTATTTATGAGCTACAGTAGAAAAATTAAGTAATCAAGTGTTGTTATTGAATATGGTTCGATCATTTTGTGTAAAAAAAAAATCTACAGTAGCTCATAAATAATACCCAATAATTAATTTGGTTGTTCATATTCACAAAAAAATATATAACAACACAACAACGTTTCCTACAAACATTGATTGATAGATATCCTAGGTTACAATGTTTGAAAAACAACCAAAGAAAAACTTTATAACTTAGAATTAAAAATAATTTTAGTTAAAATCGTGACTAGAAATATATATAGTAGCTACCAGTTTCTAAACAAAGTTGCTGCATTAGCAGGATTAGATAATTAAGGCAATAGAATTGATTGTTTACGTGTCATTGAATGCAATCATCTATTGCATATTTATTAAATTATAACTTATTCTTTAATAATTCTAAGGTTAAAACTTGGCAATTACATTACGCTCTTAGTTATTATAGGCCATCCAGTAAGTTACTGAATTTTAAATTCAGCACCCATGGGGTATGTGGATGAGGAAAAACATTAAAATTATGAAAATAATAATTTGATATTGCTTAAAACTTTCATGAACATTACGAATTTTAAAATGAGAATAAACAAAAAAAATATTCAGCTGAAAGAGGAAGCTATATGGAAAACTTTTTTATTATTGATATTTAAAAAAAAAGTTATTCTTGATAAAAAGTTGTACAAGGTTCAATACGCAATCATAATATATCCTTTTTAAGACTTACACCAGATTTGTCAAAAAACATAAAATATGTTCAAGAGTAAAGTCTCTTATTTTTTACAATACAGAAGAATGTTACAAACAAAAGGTAATATTCTAACATGAAATTATAAAAATTTAAATTTGTTGATTATTAGTGGTGGCGAAATTGTGGAAAACAAAAACCGATTAATCGTTTTTAGAAGAAATCGATTAATCAAAAATTAATTAAACCGTTACTTTTTGAAAATCGTATATTAAAATCGATTTTTAAAATCGTTTTTATAACCGATTTGTATATTGAGTTTTTAAAACTTTCTAATGTTAAATAGAAATCCTTATTTTTTATTTGATTATGTCTTAACTTTTGATCCAAGTTTGTTAAGAACATAGCGAATTTTATCTACTTAAGCCCGTTCAATATAAATCCATTTAATTTTTAAATGTTTAAAAGTAATTTAACCCCTACCGTGACGGCATTAGTAAATACAACTATTTTTTTACAATTTTAGAAAATGCATTTTTATTAAGTTGTAGAAAAAATATACTGTACAGGGTTATTCAGTATACAGTGTGTCCAGTTTAAAATGAACTACATGCCGTTAAATGGAATAAAAGTTGCGTACTTGTATGCCAAAATAATCTGGATTTACATTATTAAAAAACCGTTTGAGTATTTAAATAAAGGGTAAAAACCAAAAATTTGTGTTTTAGAAAAACCTTAATATTTTATTTATTATAAGAAGCACGTTGATCAAATTTCATAATTGGTGTAAGAGATTGTGGCCATTCCGAAATATGTAATAAAAAATGTCTAGGCTTACTCTTTTTGGCGCGCCCATAAGAAAAATAAAATAAATAAATTGACTATGGCTTCGCCGAAAAGAGTAAACCTAGGCATTTTTTATTACATTTTTCGGAATGGCCACAATCTCTTACACCTATTCTAAAAATATGATCAACGTAGTTCTTATAATAAGTGAAATATTAACGTTTTTCTAAAACATCGGTTTTTGATTTTCACCCTGTATTTAAATACTCAAGGGGCTTTTAAATCAATAAATCCAGATTATTTATAAGCATACAAATCGCAACTTTTGCTCCATTTGACCAACATTTTATATCCAACGATTTCCGATATTCCCATGTACTTCATTTTAAACTAAACACACGATTTATTACCTACCTCTTATTATCGTTATTATTGCTTGTAGAAAAAAAATTGTTCATGGAAGTTGTATGGTACTAACTAAATTTTCATAAAATGCTATCAATAATTCAGTTACTCGCCGTTTACAGGACAAAATAAAATATGATGTATTTTTTAAATGTAACACCCTGTATATTATTTAATGTTTAAAAAATTTTTTTTTAATTTTAAAAACATATCATATGTTGTCTTTATCTTGAGCCGTTATTGAGTTATTAATCGTAGAATAACACAGTTCTTAACTACGAATTTGTTAACATTGTCAAGCTAAGCCATGTAAATAACAAATGTTCAATCACCAAAATAGTTTACAATGAAGCAGAAGTTTGATATAGTCAAAATAATAAAAAGTGGGTAATTTATTGTGAATAACTCTGTATAACTTTGGAGACATGTGATGCCGTTCTGTGGTTTTATTTTGTCTTAAGGAAAAGTACCGATCGATGCTTTAATAAAACAGAAAATTGTTTTACAACAATGAAAATATCATTAAATGTGTTATAGACAGTTTTTCGATATTTTTATATTTTAAAATTTAAGTTGCAAACTGAAAGTTTCCGAGAAGTATATATTCAGACGGGATTCTAAGTGAAATTGTTATTCAAAAACAGTATGATCTTTCTATGCGATAATTCTTCCATGCAAATATGTTTAAAATGAATAATAATTATCTATTATTATTAATAGATACGTTAAATAATACATTGGTAAATTGTTTATTTTGTCATTCGCATTGCGTAGAGTAAAACTGGTAAAAAAAATAGTAAAAATGTGGTTTATACTTTTTTCTTGTTATATTTTACTGTGTAAAAGAAATTCCTTTTAGAGTTTTTTACGTTTACCAAAACCAACCACGTACAAAGCAGGTACCCGTACAAAGCGATGGCAGTTTTATGCTGAAAAATCCTTTAAAAATATTAAAATACATAGTTAAATCTTAGTTTATGGGTGCTGAAGGTAAAATTTGTCAATGTTAAAATTATAAGATATTTTAACATTTTTTGATTGTTTTTGTAGTGGTTGATAATTAAAAATAAATTTGCATTTTGTTTGATAAATTTAGTCTCACGTAATAAAATTGACTTTAAAAACTATTGGTTAAAATCGATAAAAAGCGATTCTATAAATAAACTTAAAAACCGATGTTAAAAATTTACTTAACCCTTATGATACCGTTAAAATTTACAACGTCTACCTACCGTTGGAGGTACAGATACAAAACCCTTGAGTCAGTTTCCGGTTTAACTTTGTTGTGCTTTAGTACTACTTATATTTTTAGCGAAGACGTATTATTGTTGTGTTACTTAAAAATTACATTTGTTTTGTACTTAATTTATTACTTACAAATCTGTTATAATTACGTATTTGTATTCGAAATAAAATGGGTTATCATGTGAATACCGTGTCTGGTTCTAGTTCTGCAAGTTCATCTTCTATAACACGGTACGTGCTTCTGTAAAATTATAGCAAATTTCTAATAATTAGATATTTCTGAACTATTTTATAGGTCATCATTGAAGGCAATATCTTCAACGATACGATGGGATTCTAAAGGATATACTAAAGTTTCTAGGTATTTTATATTTACAAATTCTACATTTTGTATATTGTATAACTATACGTTATTTTTCATCACAGTTTATCGCATGAACAAGTTCATGCATTACTTGCATCTTCAGATGAGGGCGAAAATCCATTTGATTGTGATTGTGATGCTGATTGGCTTCCTCCAACAGCTGAGGAATCCGACATCGAAGATTTAGCAAATGTTGGCAATATGGATGAAGTAGTTGAAAGTCACGATAATGAAGATGACAGTGATTTAGAAGATCCTGTAGACGCAGAATTCGATTTGACCAAACAAATGTCAGAATTAATTGGTCGTGATAAAACTGTGTGGCATCACAATCCATTGCCTTCCGCCCAAACTCGCGCTTGTAACATTATTCGTCAAACTGGTAATATAAATGATTCTAAATTATGAATTTGGTTGTGATTTTTACATATAGGTGGACCACATCGTAGTACAAAGTTACTTTCTCGTGTCGATACATTTTCGAAAATATTTTCTGAGGATATGTGCATGAATATTTTGAGAGAAACCAATAGAAAGGCTAGACAAGTTTTTCGCGATTACAACGAAACTCATCCAAATAGGTCTTCAAAAACATGGCAAGATGTTACAATTCAAGAATTTAATGCTTTTATCGGAATACTCATAACTGCAGGAGTGCATCACTCTAATTCGGAAAATGTTACAGAGCTTTGGAAGCCAGAAGCTGTACCACTCTATCGGGCTAGTATGAGTCGCTCTAGATTTCAGGCAATCCTAAAATTTATACGTTTTGATAATGTGAACACCGGAGAAGAGCGACAAAAAGTGGACAAGGCAGCTCTTATTAGAGATTTATGGATTATGTTAAATTCAAATTTGCTGAAAAGTTTCAAACCGTATGAAAATGTAACTGTTGACGAGCAATTATTTCCTTATCGCGGAAGGACACGCTTTACGCAGTACATACCATCTAAACCGGCCAAGTATGGCATAAAGGTATTTTGGGTGGTGGATAAGAAGACAGCGTATCCACTTCAAGGTATTTTGTATACTGGTAATATCAACAAACGTCAAATTAGAACAAATAAGTAAGGTATATTTTTTACAGGAAAGTCATTAGAAACCAACACTCGCCAAAGTAACATTGGAGAAAAACTGTTATTGATTTGTGCCAATTTTTAAGGGATCTGGAATAAATGTAACCACCGATAACTTTTTACATCGTTACCTCTAGCCACTCACCTAAAATCGTTGGGAATGACATTGGTAGGAACGCTGCGTAAAAATAAATCGTACATACCGCAATCACTACTACCATCAAAGGATAGGAAATCCATTCTACTCGGTTTGCTTTTCGACAAGATGTTACGTTATGCTCATACGTGCCAAAAAAGAACAAGGTAGTTATACTATTGTCTAGTATGCACTTCACGGATGAAACTGAAGAAACCGGAGTCAAGAAACCCGAAATTATAAAATATTATAATAGTACAAAGTCTGGAGTAGACACAATGGACCAAATGGTCAGCAAATATACAACGAAAAGACGAACTAGCCGTTGGCCGCTTGCTTTTTTCTATAACATTATTGATATTGCATGTTTAGCTGCATATGTTATATACACAGAAAATAATTCCACGTTAGGAAATAAAACGGACCGAAGGCGAAAGTTCCTGAAAGAGCTTGGATATGACCTTTATCTTTCATCTGTAATTGAACGAAGCAAAAAGCCCCATCTCAATAGATATTATTTTATAAAAACTGCAGTAGAGCAAATACTTGGAAAACAAATCGTTCCGTGTCGTGCCTCTGAGACTTCTATTGGTCCAGAAAGAGATAGAACGGGTAGACTGAAAGTAACCGGCTTATGCCAAATTTGTCTTCGATGTTCTGGAACTGAAAAAAAGAAGCGCAAAACGCGAAAAACTTGCCATTTGTGTAAACATCCCGTATGTGATCAGCACACATTTCAACCTCCTACTCAGTGTCTGGAATGTGTAAGACAGTAATTTACAATGTTCTGTACTGTTTATAATTATGTAATAAATAATCATTGTAATTAGTAATTCTAATTTCTATATTATAATGTAGATGCAATAGAGAAAACAGGTAAAACAACATATTACTATCGAGGTACCTCGGTACCTCCAACAGTAGATGTAAGACGAATCTTACAAAAGATGTAAAATCCGATAAAATAATTTTTTTTTTTTTAATTATAAGTTTATTTTATGTAAATTGAAATTTATAGAGATGTCACAAAAGCAAAAATTTATGTGACATTTGTAAAACATATATTTCACTTATACAATCTAAAAAGTACCCGGGTACCTCCAATAGTATGTTAAGGGTTAAAACCGTTTTTAAAAATCGACTTAAAATTTACAATTTACAAATCCATTTCAAAATTGACTATAGAAATCGATTAGCCAATTGATCGGTTTGCGATTGTCCCAAAACAGCGATTTATCGATAAATTTAACGTAATCTAATAATAATAATAATAATAAAATTTATTAATGCCATAAAATACTTCATTTTTCGCACAATTCAAAATACACATAATCACAAACATTTATTTAAATGTCATACATGAATTTCTTCCAACACTAGTAGGTATTCTTAATTAAAATATTTTTGGTAACTTGTTTAAATTTCACATCGTCTAATATTTTTATTTCATCAGGAGTATTTTATTAAAAAACTGCATTATATCTAGTTCCATTTTGCAATGTGTTCAGCCTATTAAAATAAAACATAAAATTGTTTTTTGTACGTGTGTCGTAGTAATGGTGCTTGTGTGCATCAAACTAGATTAAATTAGATTTAATATACTTTAGACGTACAAAAATATACATGCATGGAAATGTCAATCATTTTAGTTCAACGAACAGATGTTTACAATCCTTTCTATACCTAATACCTCCTAAAACTCCGTTGGAGGAATGACCCCAAATAAGGAGACCATAAAATAAATGTGAGTCGATTCTGTTGAGTAAGGGTTTATAAATGTTAAACATTTTTTTTTTTGCTTTTGACTGCGTTTAGTTATTCATCCCTATAGCATGCTCCAAGAAATATCATTGCAGTAACTCATGGTATTGTTTGCGAGTAAGATGTTTTTATGAGAATGCACCGAAGAAAGCATACATTAAAAAAGATTAGAAATAGCAGTGGCCCTATTATTCATTCTTGCGGTATACCAAACGTAATTGGAATGAGTTCCGAGAATATTCCGTCTCTGACAACACATTGCCGGTGGTAAGATAGAAAAGATTTAATTCATGCACAACTACTATCACTACATTATAACAGATTAACTTTTTTATAGTATATCTGAAGAAAAAAAGGATACAATCTTTTACAAAATTTACAAAATTGCAAATTGGTTGTTGAACAATAAGTTGTTTATCTAAAAATATGCAAATAGTTTTCATCTAGAATGTACTGACATGAAATTTATCA